>CAUVYP010000199.1:90000-92500 GCA_963556195.1 Sepiola atlantica
ACTACTACTACTACTATTCGTGATGATCGTATATATGACTACACACACACATACATATATATGACCACACACACACACACACATATATATATATATATATATATATATATAGATATATATATATATATATATATATATAGTAAGCTATGAAAATATATTTATGGGAATTAAGCTACACAATACACTACTATATATATATACATGTGTGTGTGTGTGTGTTTAAATAGGTATATATATATATATATGTATTTCATGTATCCACATAAAATTTTATAAGGAGATATAATTTTTTATGTATCAATTTTCAGTATTTACTCCAAGAGTGCTCGATACGTAAGTAGAGCTATAAAAATATATTTATGGCAATTAAGCTACACAGAGGCTCCCGCGTTTCATCCCCGGGGGGGGGGGGAGTCTTCAGGCTAAAATGCATGGTGTTTATTTTCCGGGTGTTTTTATATACAAACTCTCGGCAAACATAACTCCATGCTTTTAAGCCTGAAGACTCCCCCCCCCTTCTCCGGGGGATGAAACGCGGGAGCCTCTGTGTAGCTTAATTCCCGTTAATATATTTTCATAGCTTACTATTTATATATATATATATATGTGTGTGTGTGTGTGTGTGTGTAGTCATATATATATATGTATGTGTGTGTGTAGTCATATATATATATATATATATATATATATATATATATATATACATACATATATATAGAGATATATATCTGTATACATATATATATATGTGTGTATATATATATGTATGCACACACACACATATATATATATATATATATATATATATATATATGTGTGTGTGTGTGTGTGTGTGTGTGTGTGTGTGTGTGTATATATATAAATAGGTATATATATGTATTTCATGTATCCACATAAAATTTTATAAGGAGATATAATTGTTTATGTATCAATTTTCAGTATTTACTTCAAGAGTGCTCGATACGTAAGTAGAGCTAGGTAGTAAGCTATGAAAATATATTTATGGCAATTAAGCTACACAGAGGCTCCCGCGTTTCATCCCCGGGGGGAGTCTTCATGCTAAAATGCATGGAGTTATTTCGCCGGGTGCTTTTATATACAAATACCCGGCAAACATAACTCTATGCTTTTAAGCCTGAAGACCCCCCCCCCCAGGGGGATGAAACGCGGAAGCCTTTGTGTAGCTTAATTCCCATAAATATATTTTCATAGCTTACTATATATATATATATATATATATATATATATATATATATATATATATATATATATATATATGTGTGTGTGTGTCTGTGGTCATATATATGTATGTGTGTGTGTAGTCATATATACGATCATCACGAATAGTAGTAGTAGTAGTAGTAGTAGTAGTAACAGCATTCTTTTTTTTTACTTTTTTATTCGACAACATGAGTTTAAAATCCATCATGGCCAGCACCGTCGTAGTAGGATTTTTTTTTTTTACTTTTTTATTCCATATATTCTTGCTAAAAATAGGTGAGTGTTGCCATGGCGACCGGGCAGAGAGAAAGGGGAGGAGTGGGCAGTGATTTGGTGACGCCGACAAATTTGACAATCAAACACGCGAGCGGAAATAAATGTTCTTTCTTCGCGCGGGCGAAAAAGGTTTCTCTTCTCACTTCAGTATTGGAGACAATGGACAATGCATGCATTTTTTTTTCTTTTTCGCCCGTCTCTCTCCTACTACGGGTTAAATAATATTACTACCCTTTTGTTTATACTGGACTTTGCTTTGTCACTTCACCTATAGGTGAGGATGGTCTGACTTGCTATTTGCTTTCTCCTTTCACATAAGAAATACATAAAACAATCATGCATAGTTCCATGTAGGAAAAGTGTGTTAGGAATTTACGCAGAAATAAATTATTCCCCTTGCTTATTTTTCCGAATTTAAATCTAATAAATTTGGCCATATATATATATATACTTTCATTCAGTCACGCAGAGTGTCTAGTCTAAGAAACGAGAAACAACATAACTTTCACTAATACCCTGAGGAAATATATGAATCTGTATATCCTCTCCAAAGCTATGAATTAAATAGTAGGGCAGACTGTACGCTGAAACTTTGATCTAAGTTCTCTTAGATCAAAGTTTCAGCGTACAGTCTGCCCTACTATTTAAAACAGCATTACATTTTCTAAAACCCTTAGGAAAGGTATGAACCCATATATTCTCCCCTCCCCCCTACAGTTATGAATTGAATAGTCAGTCCTCACCAGCTCTACCTCCCCTGTCTAGAGTGCTCATTTCCGGAGTGTTTATTTAACACAAAGATATCAGTGTAGTTTTTAAAACGACCTTAGTAATTATTATCTCAGGCCCATATTTTTTGTACGTCAGCTAGTAAACATTTTGAATAAATTCTATTTTTCGCCGGCTCGGCTCGCAGAACGTGTCGTCAAAATCATTCGATATTATTTCAACTTTTCTTTCCAAAACAAACTTTAATATTTTCACTAATGTGACTGTAACGACG
>CAUVYP010000199.1:95000-110333 GCA_963556195.1 Sepiola atlantica
GCAACCAAGGACGACCTTACAAGCTGCTCTCTCTCTCAGTCAACTAGGATGATGATGCATAAGAAAGACAAAAAGGAAGAAGAACTATTTGCAAAACAGACATTTTGTTCATGCATCCGTATGAAGATTGCGAGAGAAACACACAAAAAAGACAAATTCGGGGTTTGTTTTCCAGGGGGGGGGGGGGGGATTTGAGAATTTGAACTAATAAAAAAAAGGTTCTTAAAAGGAATCTCTTTAAAATCAAAAGATTGTCTTTTCTTGTTTTTTGTTTGTTTCAATATATATATATATATATATACACTTTGTCCCATATGTGTGTGTGTCAGCCATAGCCGACTTTTCGGTATCTCCACGTATTACAGCTTTACGTTTAGTAGGCGACAACAACACGTCTCCTTACGTTTGTGTATTCTCCAAGTGATGGCTGCTGCTGCCGGAACGAGAGCATGCTTCCCTCCCTCCCTCCCTCGTGGCTTAAAGTGTTCTTCCGTCGGAAATCCAGTCCAGATTCCCGAGTCTGACAAGATCCACCTGAAGAAGACCCGAAGGGGGTTACAGCAGCTGTAAGAAGAAACGTGAGAAATGATCAATCCTCATCTCAAAAATGCAGAAACAGGTTTGTAGAAATCGATTTATCACACACACACAAACGGATGCAGATTTGAAATACAAGTACACACATTTAAGCGTACATTCTTCATAAACAAGTCAGCCATTTTCATCTTTCCTTAATAGTTAAATATAAAAGAATCAATTACTTTGTGACCCTTCAAAATGGGAAAAGTTATTTGGAAGCATTTAAACTGTTAAGAATTTGAAACCTAAAACCTTTAAACTGTTGAATAGAAAGTCATTATTGGCTTGAAATTTTTTAGCAAATCCTTATGTTTTAAAAGTTTGGAATGCTAAAAATTGACAAATCGAGATTTAAACATTACCATAACAAAATTAGTTATGTTTTTATTGTTTATAGCAATTCGAATGAACAAAGAATGGCACACAATACATTAAATTCAACTTTCAAAATCCTATTTCAAATACAAGTAATTTATAAAAAAAAAGAAATCTTTTTAAATCAAAACTGAATCCAATCGTTTTAGGTTGGTTTCAAATTCTTAACAGATCATTTTCCAAAGTTCCTTCAAATATACTTATGGCAAGTAAGTAATTTTCCAAAGTTCCTTAACATATACTTATGGCAAGTAAGCTACATATTTAGGATACATATTTGTCTCTAAAAAGACCCCTCCAACCTGGGTAAGGGCAGGTAAATACAGCTAGTCTCTTCCCCTTCTCTCTCTCTCTCACTCTAACATATATATTATTTATTGAAAATGTTATTACAATGATTACAAAATTTTAAAAAATAGCAATTTATACAATTTTTTTTTTTAATTATTAACATTGCAATTTGAAATACAAAACAAAAAAGATTTTCAAAAAACAATTAATATTTAACAAAATGGGGGACTTATCCAGATTAGGACCCAAGCTAAAATCGAATTGGCACTTTATGTAAACATTCGAAAAGTGCCGACGTGGGTCCTAATCTGGACAAGTCCCCCACCGACGATGAACTAATTTTATGTTCCTGTTTATTTGCCTCCCCACGAGGGCAAGTAGGTCTTTAAGGTGGACAAATGAAATTTGCCTTAGTCTCGAAGGATTTCGCATTCCCTAATCGAGGAGGACAGAAAAGATGAAGAGTAGTATCACAAACCGATACTACACTTTGCCCCTAGCCGAAACTAGAGAGAGAGAGAGAGGGGTGGGGGGTATATTGATCTCCAATGTGGGTTTTATATATATATATATATATATTTATTTAAACATTAGGGGAGGTCGATTTTGAAACTGTAAATTATCGCACTCGAAGAAAGTTGGCAAATAATGTCAAAAGTTACCACAAGAAATATTTTTCTTCAAAATTTTGTATTTATTTGAGCATTGCAAATTTAAGATCAAATAAATCGAGATTTTTTCTCACTGGCGAGATTTCACCGGCAAACGTGTGTCGCCTTAAATTAAACCCGGGTTTTAACAAAAAAAAGTCATACATTACTTAATAATAAATATTTTAAAGTTTATTATTATTTTTCTTAAGAAATTAAATGTACATATTCAAATTAAAAAGGAATAAAACACTATGATATTTAATGTTATATATAAATAATTATTTGTTTACATAGGCGTTTTATTTATTGGATATTTTTTATGGTATTCACCGGTTGAAAATTCAACGAGCGAATTTGAATTCACGTGTTGATTCTGTTATCACAAATATATATTGAATTGTCGAGCGCTGGCTTATCTAATCCCATTTTCCCGACCTTTTGTCAATCTTACCTTGTTGGGGGTAGATAAATAAAATCTATATATACACACACACACACAGACACAGAAAATACATATATATATATATATACACAGATATAACAGGAAAGAATAAAAAAGCAGTTGCCTCCCTTTTCCGTAATCGACTGTCGCTCGCTGGGGAGAAAACAGAAGGTACAGAATAGTTAACACTGTGTGTTACGATGTAGTTCTCGTGATTTAATACTCAATCCAATCATTCGAGTAAGAGGTTTCAGGTTCTTAACAGATCAGTGTTCAAAGTCCTTCGCTCATATAAGCTTTTACGGTGATATTTTTTATTATTGAAACCCAACCGACGTCACGTGGAATAAAAGTGACTCGAAGCATTACTGTTTAGCGAAACCATGTTTTATTTATTAGTGACTATACTAGTAATTACCGATCTTAAAAGATGTCTAAAATAAAAGGAAATAAATCGATTTTATTAATGTTTTCTTTATTAGTAACTATACGAAATACTGTTTACCGATCTTAAAAGAGTTCCAAAACAAAGGGAAATAATCGATTTTATTAATGTTTTCTTTATACGTAACTAGACGAAATACTGTTTACCGACCTTAAAAGATGTTCAAAACAAAGGGAAATAACTCATTTTATTAATTTTTCTTTATACGTAACCATACGAACTACTGTTTACCGATCTTAAAAGAGTTATAAAACAAAGGGAAATAACTCATTTTGCTAATGTTTTCTTTATCAGTAGCTTGAAGAATTACTGTTTAGCGACCTTAAAAGATGTCTAAAACAAAGGGAAATAACTCGATTTTACTAATGTTTTTTATTAGTAACTAGAAGAATTACTGTTTAGCGACTTTACAAAATGTCTAAAACAAAACGGAAAAAACTCTGCTATTCATTCCCTTTGTTATTTGCCTCCTCCCCACGAGGACAGAGTTAGACGTACGGATGGTTTTTAACATCGGGAAAATCCAGCTCACCAAAAATGGGCAGTGACTGAAAAAACAAAAACAAAAAACAAATGCATAATTGTAGTTTGGAGAAATCCTTTTTGGAAAAAGTTGGTGGCCCTAAAAAGGGCCGTTTTTCGTTGTTAAAGTGTATATGTGTGTTTAACCTCCGAATCCGTAAAGGGTTCTTCCTTGCCTCTTGAGACCCGACATCTATGGCGGTGACTGTCTTCCTATTGGCGGGTTCGGTGACGGCATCCCTTGTGTAAAAAGGAAAAAAAAAATTATAGTGTGAACTGTATGTAGCTTACTTGCCATAAGTATATTTGAAGAAACTCATCAGATTTCCAAACATTTTAAGTGTATCTTTTCTAAATGAATATTGGCATTAAATAAATAAAATTTTAAAGGTTTCAAATCCTCAAGGTCATATTGTAAAGGTCACGGTCACCTCATGTCAAGGTCATGTCAAGGTCACCGTTTAATGGCCTGTGTTTTGAATGTCAAGGTCAAACGTCCACGATTTAATGGGAGACGCGTGTCTGTCAGACTTCACCCGCACGGAGTTAATGGCCTGTGTGTCTGGGCTCAAGGTCATATTGTAAAGGTCACGGTCACCTCATGTCAAGGTCATGTCAAGGTCATGTCAAGGTCACCGTTTAATGGCCTGTGTTTTGAATGTGAAGGTCAAACGTCCACGATTTAATGGGAGACGCGTGTCTGTCAGACTTCACCCGCACGGAGTTAATGGCCTGTGTGTCTGGGCTCAAGGTCATATTGTAAAGGTCACGGTCACCTCATGTCAAGGTCATGTCAAGGTCATGTCAAGGTCACCGTTTAATGGCCTGTGTTTTGAATGTGAAGGTCAAACGTCCACGATTTAATGGGAGACGCGTGTCTGTCAGACTTCACCCGCACGGAGTTAATGGCCTGTGTGTCTGGGCTCAAGGTCATATTGTAAAGGTCACGGTCACCTCATGTCAAGGTCATGTCAAGGTCACCGTTTAATGGCCTGTGTTTTGAATGTGAAGGTCAAACGTCCACGATTTAATGGGAGACGCGTGTCTGTCAGACTTCACCCGCACGGAGTTAATGGCCTGTGTGTCTGGGCTCAAGGTCATATTGTAAAGGTCACGGTCACCTCATGTCAAGGTCATGTCAAGGTCATGTCAAGGTCACCGTTTAATGGCCTGTGTTTTGAATGTGAAGGTCAAACGTCCACGATTTAATGGGAGACGCGTGTCTGTCAGACTTCACCCGCACGGAGTTAATGGCCTGTGTGTCTGGGCTCAAGGTCATATTGTAAAGGTCACGGTCACCTCATGTCAAGGTCATGTCAAGGTCACCGTTTAATGGCCTGTGTTTTGAATGTGAAGGTCAAACGTCCACGATTTAATGGGAGACGCGTGTCTGTCAGACTTCACCCGCACGGAGTTAATGGCCTGTGTGTCTGGGCTCAAGGTCATATTGTAAAGGTCACGGTCACCTCATGTCAAGGTCATGTCAAGGTCATGTCAAGGTCACCGTTTAATGGCCTGTGTTTTGAATGTGAAGGTCAAACGTCCACGATTTAATGGGAGACGCGTGTCTGTCAGACTTCACCCGCACGGAGTTAATGGCCTGTGTGTCTGGGCTCAAGGTCATATTGTAAAGGTCACGGTCACCTCATGTCAAGGTCATGTCAAGGTCACCGTTTAATGGCCTGTGTTTTGAATGTGAAGGTCAAACGTCCACGATTTAATGGGAGACGCGTGTCTGTCAGACTTCACCCGCACGGAGTTAATGGCCTGTGTGTCTGGGCTCAAGGTCATATTGTAAAGGTCACGGTCACCTCATGTCAAGGTCATGTCAAGGTCATGTCAAGGTCACCGTTTAATGGCCTGTGTTTTGAATGTGAAGGTCAAACGTCCACGATTTAATGGGAGACGCGTGTCTGTCAGACTTCACCCGCACGGAGTTAATGGCCTGTGTGTCTGGGCTCAAGGTCATATTGTAAAGGTCACGGTCACCTCATGTCAAGGTCATGTCAAGGTCATATCAAGGTCACCGTTTAATGGCCTGTGTTTTGAATGTGAAGGTCAAACGTCCACGATTTAATGGGAGACGCGTGTCTGTCAGACTTCACCCGCACGGAGTTAATGGCCTGTGTGTCTGGGCTCAAGGTCATATTGTAAAGGTCACGGTCACCTCATGTCAAGGTCATGTCAAGGTCATGTCAAGGTCACCGTTTAATGGCCTGTGTTTTGAATGTGAAGGTCAAACGTCCACGATTTAATGGGAGACGCGTGTCTGTCAGACTTCACCCGCACGGAGTTAATGGCCTGTGTGTCTGGGCTCAAGGTCATATTGTAAAGGTCACGGTCACCTCATGTCAAGGTCACCGTTTAATGGCCTGTGTTTTGAATGTGAAGGTCAAACGTCCACGATTTAATGGGAGACGCGTGTCTGTCAGACTTCACCCGCACGGAGTTAATGGCCTGTGTGTCTGGGCTCAAGGTCATATTGTAAAGGTCACGGTCACCTCATGTCAAGGTCATGTCAAGGTCACCGTTTAATGGCCTGTGTTTTGAATGTGAAGGTCAAACGTCCACGATTTAATGGGAGACGCGTGTCTGTCAGACTTCACCCGCACGGAGTTAATGGCCTGTGTGTCTGGGCTCAAGGTCATATTGTAAAGGTCACGGTCACCTCATGTCAAGGTCACCGTTTAATGGCCTGTGTTTTGAATGTGAAGGTCAAACGTCCACGATTTAATGGGAGACGCGTGTCTGTCAGACTTCACCCGCACGGAGTTAATGGCCTGTGTGTCTGGGCTCAAGGTCATATTGTAAAGGTCACGGTCACCTCATGTCAAGGTCATGTCAAGGTCACCGTTTAATGGCCTGTGTTTTGAATGTGAAGGTCAAACGTCCACGATTTAATGGGAGACGCGTGTCTGTCAGACTTCACCCGCACGGAGTTAATGGCCTGTGTGTCTGGGCTCAAGGTCATATTGTAAAGGTCACGGTCACCTCATGTCAAGGTCATGTCAAGGTCATGTCAAGGTCACCGTTTAATGGCCTGTGTTTTGAATGTGAAGGTCAAACGTCCACGATTTAATGGGAGACGCGTGTCTGTCAGACTTCACCCGCACGGAGTTAATGGCCTGTGTGTCTGGGCTCAAGGTCATATTGTAAAGGTCACGGTCACCTCATGTCAAGGTCATGTCAAGGTCACCGTTTAATGGCCTGTGTTTTGAATGTGAAGGTCAAACGTCCACGATTTAATGGGAGACGCGTGTCTGTCAGACTTCACCCGCACGGAGTTAATGGCCTGTGTGTCTGGGCTCAAGGTCATATTGTAAAGGTCACGGTCACCTCATGTCAAGGTCATGTCAAGGTCACCGTTTAATGGCCTGTGTTTTGAATGTGAAGGTCAAACGTCCACGATTTAATGGGAGACGCGTGTCTGTCAGACTTCACCCGCACGGAGTTAATGGCCTGTGTGTCTGGGCTCAAGGTCATATTGTAAAGGTCACGGTCACCTCATGTCAAGGTCATGTCAAGGTCACCGTTTAATGGCCTGTGTTTTGAATGTGAAGGTCAAACGTCCACGATTTAATGGGAGACGCGTGTCTGTCAGACTTCACCCGCACGGAGTTAATGGCCTGTGTGTCTGGGCTCAAGGTCATATTGTAAAGGTCACGGTCACCTCATGTCAAGGTCATGTCAAGGTCACCGTTTAATGGCCTGTGTTTTGAATGTGAAGGTCAAACGTCCACGATTTAATGGGAGACGCGTGTCTGTCAGACTTCACCCGCACAGAGTTAATGGCCTGTGTGTCTGGGCTCAAGGTCATATTGTAAAGGTCACGGTCACCTCATGTCAAGGTCATGTCAAGGTCACCGTTTAATGGCCTGTGTTTTGAATGTGAAGGTCAAACGTCCACGATTTAATGGGAGACGCGTGTCTGTCAGACTTCACCCGCACGGAGTTAATGGCCTGTGTGTCTGGGCTCAAGGTCATATTGTAAAGGTCACGGTCACCTCATGTCAAGGTCATGTCAAGGTCATGTCAAGGTCACCGTTTAATGGCCTGTGTTTTGAATGTGAAGGTCAAACGTCCACGATTTAATGGGAGACGCGTGTCTGTCAGACTTCACCCGCACGGAGTTAATGGCCTGTGTGTCTGGGCTCAAGGTCATATTGTAAAGGTCACGGTCACCTCATGTCAAGGTCATGTCAAGGTCATGTCAAGGTCACCGTTTAATGGCCTGTGTTTTGAATGTGAAGGTCAAACGTCCACGATTTAATGGGAGACGCGTGTCTGTCAGACTTCACCCGCACGGAGTTAATGGCCTGTGTGTCTGGGCTCAAGGTCATATTGTAAAGGTCACGGTCACCTCATGTCAAGGTCATGTCAAGGTCATGTCAAGGTCACCGTTTAATGGCCTGTGTTTTGAATGTGAAGGTCAAACGTCCACGATTTAATGGGAGACGCGTGTCTGTCAGAGTTCACCCGCACGGAGTTAATGGCCTGTGTGTCTGGGCTCAAGGTCATATTGTAAAGGTCACGGTCACCTCATGTCAAGGTCACCGTTTAATGGCCTGTGTTTTGAATGTGAAGGTCAAACGTCCACGATTTAATGGGAGACGCGTGTCTGTCAGACTTCACCCGCACGGAGTTAATGGCCTGTGTGTCTGGGCTCAAGGTCATATTGTAAAGGTCACGGTCACCTCATGTCAAGGTCATGTCAAGGTCACCGTTTAATGGCCTGTGTTTTGAATGTGAAGGTCAAACGTCCACGATTTAATGGGAGACGCGTGTCTGTCAGACTTCACCCGCACGGAGTTAATGGCCTGTGTGTCTGGGCTCAAGGTCATATTGTAAAGGTCACGGTCACCTCATGTCAAGGTCATGTCAAGGTCACCGTTTAATGGCCTGTGTTTTGAATGTGAAGGTCAAACGTCCACGATTTAATGGGAGACGCGTGTCTGTCAGACTTCACCCGCACGGAGTTAATGGCCTGTGTGTCTGGGCTCAAGGTCATATTGTAAATGTCACGGTCACCTCATGTCAAGGTCATGTCAAGGTCATGTCAAGGTCACCGTTTAATGGCCTGTGTTTTGAATGTGAAGGTCAAACGTCCACGATTTAATGGGAGACGCGTGTCTGTCAGACTTCACCCGCACGGAGTTAATGGCCTGTGTGTCTGGGCTCAAGGTCATATTGTAAAGGTCACGGTCACCTCATGTCAAGGTCATGTCAAGGTCACCGTTTAATGGCCTGTGTTTTGAATGTGAAGGTCAAACGTCCACGATTTAATGGGAGACGCGTGTCTGTCAGACTTCACCCGCACGGAGTTAATGGCCTGTGTGTCTGGGCTCAAGGTCATATTGTAAAGGTCACGGTCACCTCATGTCAAGGTCATGTCAAGGTCACCGTTTAATGGCCTGTGTTTTGAATGTGAAGGTCAAACGTCCACGATTTAATGGGAGACGCGTGTCTGTCAGACTTCACCCGCACGGAGTTAATGGCCTGTGTGTCTGGGCTCAAGGTCATATTGTAAAGGTCACGGTCACCTCATGTCAAGGTCATGTCAAGGTCACCGTTTAATGGCCTGTGTTTTGAATGTGAAGGTCAAACGTCCACGATTTAATGGGAGACGCGTGTCTGTCAGACTTCACCCGCACGGAGTTAATGGCCTGTGTGTCTGGGCTCAAGGTCATATTGTAAAGGTCACGGTCACCTCATGTCAAGGTCATGTCAAGGTCACCGTTTAATGGCCTGTGTTTTGAATGTGAAGGTCAAACGTCCACGATTTAATGGGAGACGCGTGTCTGTCAGACTTCACCCGCACGGAGTTAATGGCCTGTGTGTCTGGGCTCAAGGTCATATTGTAAAGGTCACGGTCACCTCATGTCAAGGTCATGTCAAGGTCACCGTTTAATGGCCTGTGTTTTGAATGTGAAGGTCAAACGTCCACGATTTAATGGGAGACGCGTGTCTGTCAGACTTCACCCGCACGGAGTTAATGGCCTGTGTGTCTGGGCTCAAGGTCATATTGTAAAGGTCACGGTCACCTCATGTCAAGGTCATGTCAAGGTCATGTCAAGGTCACCGTTTAATGGCCTGTGTTTTGAATGTGAAGGTCAAACGTCCACGATTTAATGGGAGACGCGTGTCTGTCAGACTTCACCCGCACGGAGTTAATGGCCTGTGTGTCTGGGCTCAAGGTCATATTGTAAAGGTCACGGTCACCTCATGTCAAGGTCATGTCAAGGTCATGTCAAGGTCACCGTTTAATGGCCTGTGTTTTGAATGTGAAGGTCAAACGTCCACGATTTAATGGGAGACGCGTGTCTGTCAGACTTCACCCGCACGGAGTTAATGGCCTGTGTGTCTGGGCTCAAGGTCATATTGTAAAGGTCACGGTCACCTCATGTCAAGGTCATGTCAAGGTCACCGTTTAATGGCCTGTGTTTTGAATGTGAAGGTCAAACGTCCACGATTTAATGGGAGACGCGTGTCTGTCAGACTTCACCCGCACGGAGTTAATGGCCTGTGTGTCTGGGCTCAAGGTCATATTGTAAAGGTCACGGTCACCTCATGTCAAGGTCATGTCAAGGTCATGTCAAGGTCACCGTTTAATGGCCTGTGTTTTGAATGTGAAGGTCAAACGTCCACGATTTAATGGGAGACGCGTGTCTGTCAGACTTCACCCGCACGGAGTTAATGGCCTGTGTGTCTGGGCTCAAGGTCATATTGTAAAGGTCACGGTCACCTCATGTCAAGGTCATGTCAAGGTCACCGTTTAATGGCCTGTGTTTTGAATGTGAAGGTCAAACGTCCACGATTTAATGGGAGACGCGTGTCTGTCAGACTTCACCCGCACGGAGTTAATGGCCTGTGTGTCTGGGCTCAAGGTCATATTGTAAAGGTCACGGTCACCTCATGTCAAGGTCATGTCAAGGTCACCGTTTAATGGCCTGTGTTTTGAATGTGAAGGTCAAACGTCCACGATTTAATGGGAGACGCGTGTCTGTCAGACTTCACCCGCACGGAGTTAATGGCCTGTGTGTCTGGGCTCAAGGTCATATTGTAAAGGTCACGGTCACCTCATGTCAAGGTCATGTCAAGGTCACCGTTTAATGGCCTGTGTTTTGAATGTGAAGGTCAAACGTCCACGATTTAATGGGAGACGCGTGTCTGTCAGACTTCACCCGCACGGAGTTAATGGCCTGTGTGTCTGGGCTCAAGGTCATATTGTAAAGGTCACGGTCACCTCATGTCAAGGTCATGTCAAGGTCACCGTTTAATGGCCTGTGTTTTGAATGTGAAGGTCAAACGTCCACGATTTAATGGGAGACGCGTGTCTGTCAGACTTCACCCGCACGGAGTTAATGGCCTGTGTGTCTGGGCTCAAGGTCATATTGTAAAGGTCACGGTCACCTCATGTCAAGGTCATGTCAAGGTCACCGTTTAATGGCCTGTGTTTTGAATGTGAAGGTCAAACGTCCACGATTTAATGGGAGACGCGTGTCTGTCAGACTTCACCCGCACGGAGTTAATGGCCTGTGTGTCTGGGCTCAAGGTCATATTGTAAAGGTCACGGTCACCTCATGTCAAGGTCATGTCAAGGTCATGTCAAGGTCACCGTTTAATGGCCTGTGTTTTGAATGTGAAGGTCAAACGTCCACGATTTAATGGGAGACGCGTGTCTGTCAGACTTCACCCGCACGGAGTTAATGGCCTGTGTGTCTGGGCTCAAGGTCATATTGTAAAGGTCACGGTCACCTCATGTCAAGGTCATGTCAAGGTCACCGTTTAATGGCCTGTGTTTTGAATGTGAAGGTCAAACGTCCACGATTTAATGGGAGACGCGTGTCTGTCAGACTTCACCCGCACGGAGTTAATGGCCTGTGTGTCTGGGCTCAAGGTCATATTGTAAAGGTCACGGTCACCTCATGTCAAGGTCATGTCAAGGTCACCGTTTAATGGCCTGTGTTTTGAATGTGAAGGTCAAACGTCCACGATTTAATGGGAGACGCGTGTCTGTCAGACTTCACCCGCACGGAGTTAATGGCCTGTGTGTCTGGGCTCAAGGTCATATTGTAAAGGTCACGGTCACCTCATGTCAAGGTCATGTCAAGGTCACCGTTTAATGGCCTGTGTTTTGAATGTGAAGGTCAAACGTCCACGATTTAATGGGAGACGCGTGTCTGTCAGACTTCACCCGCACGGAGTTAATGGCCTGTGTGTCTGGGCTCAAGGTCATATTGTAAAGGTCACGGTCACCTCATGTCAAGGTCATGTCAAGGTCACCGTTTAATGGCCTGTGTTTTGAATGTGAAGGTCAAACGTCCACGATTTAATGGGAGACGCGTGTCTGTCAGACTTCACCCGCACGGAGTTAATGGCCTGTGTGTCTGGGCTCAAGGTCATATTGTAAAGGTCACGGTCACCTCATGTCAAGGTCATGTCAAGGTCACCGTTTAATGGCCTGTGTTTTGAATGTGAAGGTCAAACGTCCACGATTTAATGGGAGACGCGTGTCTGTCAGACTTCACCCGCACGGAGTTAATGGCCTGTGTGTCTGGGCTCAAGGTCATATTGTAAAGGTCACGGTCACCTCATGTCAAGGTCATGTCAAGGTCACCGTTTAATGGCCTGTGTTTTGAATGTGAAGGTCAAACGTCCACGATTTAATGGGAGACGCGTGTCTGTCAGACTTCACCCGCACGGAGTTAATGGCCTGTGTGTCTGGGCTCAAGGTCATATTGTAAAGGTCACGGTCACCTCATGTCAAGGTCATGTCAAGGTCATGTCAAGGTCACCGTTTAATGGCCTGTGTTTTGAATGTGAAGGTCAAACGTCCACGATTTAATGGGAGACGCGTGTCTGTCAGACTTCACCCGCACGGAGTTAATGGCCTGTGTGTCTGGGCTCAAGGTCATATTGTAAAGGTCACGGTCACCTCATGTCAAGGTCATGTCAAGGTCACCGTTTAATGGCCTGTGTTTTGAATGTGAAGGTCAAACGTCCACGATTTAATGGGAGACGCGTGTCTGTCAGACTTCACCCGCACGGAGTTAATGGCCTGTGTGTCTGGGCTCAAGGTCATATTGTAAAGGTCACGGTCACCTCATGTCAAGGTCATGTCAAGGTCACCGTTTAATGGCCTGTGTTTTGAATGTGAAGGTCAAACGTCCACGATTTAATGGGAGACGCGTGTCTGTCAGACTTCACCCGCACGGAGTTAATGGCCTGTGTGTCTGGGCTCAAGGTCATATTGTAAAGGTCACGGTCACCTCATGTCAAGGTCATGTCAAGGTCACCGTTTAATGGCCTGTGTTTTGAATGTGAAGGTCAAACGTCCACGATTTAATGGGAGACGCGTGTCTGTCAGACTTCACCCGCACGGAGTTAATGGCCTGTGTGTCTGGGCTCAAGGTCATATTGTAAAGGTCACGGTCACCTCATGTCAAGGTCATGTCAAGGTCACCGTTTAATGGCCTGTGTTTTGAATGTGAAGGTCAAACGTCCACGATTTAATGGGAGACGCGTGTCTGTCAGACTTCACCCGCACGGAGTTAATGGCCTGTGTGTCTGGGCTCAAGGTCATATTGTAAAGGTCACGGTCACCTCATGTCAAGGTCATGTCAAGGTCACCGTTTAATGGCCTGTGTTTTGAATGTGAAGGTCAAACGTCCACGATTTAATGGGAGACGCGTGTCTGTCAGACTTCACCCGCACGGAGTTAATGGCCTGTGTGTCTGGGCTCAAGGTCATATTGTAAAGGTCACGGTCACCTCATGTCAAGGTCATGTCAAGGTCACCGTTTAATGGCCTGTGTTTTGAATGTGAAGGTCAAACGTCCACGATTTAATGGGAGACGCGTGTCTGTCAGACTTCACCCGCACGGAGTTAATGGCCTGTGTGTCTGGGCTCAAGGTCATATTGTAAAGGTCACGGTCACCTCATGTCAAGGTCATGTCAAGGTCACCGTTTAATGGCCTGTGTTTTGAATGTGAAGGTCAAACGTCCACGATTTAATGGGAGACGCGTGTCTGTCAGACTTCACCCGCACGGAGTTAATGGCCTGTGTGTCTGGGCTCAAGGTCATATTGTAAAGGTCACGGTCACCTCATGTCAAGGTCATGTCAAGGTCACCGTTTAATGGCCTGTGTTTTGAATGTGAAGGTCAAACGTCCACGATTTAATGGGAGACGCGTGTCTGTCAGACTTCACCCGCACGGAGTTAATGGCCTGTGTGTCTGGGCTCAAGGTCATATTGTAAAGGTCACGGTCACCTCATGTCAAGGTCATGTCAAGGTCACCGTTTAATGGCCTGTGTTTTGAATGTGAAGGTCAAACGTCCACGATTTAATGGGAGACGCGTGTCTGTCAGACTTCACCCGCACGGAGTTAATGGCCTGTGTGTCTGGGCTCAAGGTCATATTGTAAAGGTCACGGTCACCTCATGTCAAGGTCATGTCAAGGTCACCGTTTAATGGCCTGTGTTTTGAATGTGAAGGTCAAACGTCCACGATTTAATGGGAGACGCGTGTCTGTCAGACTTCACCCGCACGGAGTTAATGGCCTGTGTGTCTGGGCTCAAGGTCATATTGTAAAGGTCACGGTCACCTCATGTCAAGGTCATGTCAAGGTCACCGTTTAATGGCCTGTGTTTTGAATGTGAAGGTCAAACGTCCACGATTTAATGGGAGACGCGTGTCTGTCAGACTTCACCCGCACGGAGTTAATGGCCTGTGTGTCTGGGCTCAAGGTCATATTGTAAAGGTCACGGTCACCTGTCAAGGTCATGTCAAGGTCATGTCAAGGTCACCGTTTAATGGCCTGTGTTTTGAATGTGAAGGTCAAACGTCCACGATTTAATGGGAGACGCGTGTCTGTCAGACTTCACCCGCACGGAGTTAATGGCCTGTGTGTCTGGGCTCAAGGTCATATTGTAAAGGTCACGGTCACCTCATGTCAAGGTCATGTCAAGGTCACCGTTTAATGGCCTGTGTTTTGAATGTGAAGGTCAAACGTCCACGATTTAATGGGAGACGCGTGTCTGTCAGACTTCACCCGCACGGAGTTAATGGCCTGTGTGTCTGGGCTCAAGGTCATATTGTAAAGGTCACGGTCACCTCATGTCAAGGTCATGTCAAGGTCACCGTTTAATGGCCTGTGTTTTGAATGTGAAGGTCAAACGTCCACGATTTAATGGGAGACGCGTGTCTGTCAGACTTCACCCGCACGGAGTTAATGGCCTGTGTGTCTGGGCTCAAGGTCATATTGTAAAGGTCACGGTCACCTCATGTCAAGGTCATGTCAAGGTCACCGTTTAATGGCCTGTGTTTTGAATGTGAAGGTCAAACGTCCACGATTTAATGGGAGACGCGTGTCTGTCAGACTTCACCCGCACGGAGTTAATGGCCTGTGTGTCTGGGCTCAAGGTCATATTGTAAAGGTCACGGTCACCTCATGTCAAGGTCATGTCAAGGTCACCGTTTAATGGCCTGTGTTTTGAATGTGAAGGTCAAACGTCCACGATTTAATGGGAGACGCGTGTCTGTCAGACTTCACCCGCACGGAGTTAATGGCCTGTGTGTCTGGGCTCAAGGTCATATTGTAAAGGTCACGGTCACCTCATGTCAAGGTCATGTCAAGGTCACCGTTTAATGGCCTGTGTTTTGAATGTGAAGGTCAAACGTCCACGATTTAATGGGAGACGCGTGGTCTGTCAGACTTCACCCGCACGGAGTTAATGGCCTGTGTGTCTGGGCTCAAGGTCATATTGTAAAGGTCACGGTCACCTCATGTCAAGGTCATGTCAAGGTCATGTCAAGGTCACCGTTTAATGGCCTGTGTTTTGAATGTGAAGGTCAATTAATGGCCTGTGTGTCTGGGCTCAAGGTCATATTGTAAAGGTCACGGTCACCTCATGTCAAGCACGGTCACCTCATGTCAAGGTCATGTCAAGGTCACCGTTTAATGGCCTGTGTTTTGAATGTGAAGGTCAAACGTCCACGATTTAATGGGAGACGCGTGTCTGTCAG
>CAUVYP010000201.1:0-23464 GCA_963556195.1 Sepiola atlantica
TACATTTGGTTCTGTCTGCCACACTTTAGTTTGAAAAGACATTCGCGTAAGTTTGAAAGTACACTTGCTTCGGTCTGCCACACTTTAGTTTGAAAAGACATTCGCGTAAGTTTGAAAGTACATTAGCTTCGGTCTGCCACAATTTAGTTTTAAAAGACATTCGCGTAAGTTTGAAAGTACATTTGCTTCGGTCTCCCACACTTTAGTTTGAAAAGACATTCGCGTAAGTTGTAAAGTACATTTGCTTCGGTCTGCCACACTTTAGTTTGAAAAGACATTCGCATAAGTTTGAAAGTACATTTACGTCGGTCTGCCACACTTTAGTTTGAAAAGACATTCGCGTAAGTTTGAAAGTATATTTGCTTCGGTCTGCCACACCTTAGTTTGAAAAGACATTCGCGTAAGTTTGAAAGTATATTTGCTTTGGTCTGCCACACTTTAGTTTGAAAAGACATTCGCGTAAGTTTGAAAGTACATTTGCTTCGGTCTGCCACACTTTTGTTTGAAAAGACATTCCCGTAAGTTTTAAAGTACATTTGCTTCGGTCTGCCACACTTTAGTTTGAAAAGACATTCGCGTAAGTTGTAAAGTACATTTGCTTTGGTCTGCCACACTTTAGTTTGAAAAGACATTCGCGTAAGTTGTAAAGTACATTTGCTTCGGTCTCCAACACTTAAGTTTGAAAAGACATTCGTGTAAGTTTGAAAGTATGTTTGCTTCGGTCTGCCACACTTTAGTTTGAAAAGACATTCGCGTAAGTTTGAAAGTACATTTGCTTCGGTCTGCCACACATTAGTTTGAAAAGACATTCGCGTAAGTTTGAAAGTACATTTGCTTCGGTCTGCCACACCTTAGTTTGAAAAGACATTCGCGTAAGTTGTAAAGTACATTTGCTTCGGTCTGCCACACTTTAGTTTGAAAAGACATTCGCGTAAGTTTGAAAGTACATTTGCTTCGGTCTGCCACACTTTAGTTTGAAAAGACATTCGCGTCAGTTTGAAAGTACATTTGCTTCGGTCTGCCACACTTTAGTTTGAAAAGACATTTGCGTAAGTTTGAAAGTACATTTGCTTTGGTCTGCCACACTTTAGTTTCAAAAGACATTCGCGTAAGTTGTAAAGTACATTTGCTTCGGTCTGCCACACTTTAGTTTGAAAAGACATTCGCGTAAGTTTGAAAGTACATTTGCTTCGGTCTGCCACACCTTAGTTTGAAAAGACATTCGCGTAAGTTTGAAAGTACATTTGCTTCGGTCTGCCACACTTTAGTTTGAAAAGACATTCGCGTAAGTTTGAAAGTACATTTGCTTCGGTCTGCCACACTTTAGTTTGAAAAGACATTCGCGTAAGTTTGAAAGTACATTTGCTTCGGTCTGCCACACTTTAGTTTGAAAAGACATTCGCATAAGTTTGAAAGTACATTTGCTTCGGTCTGCCACACTTTAGTTTGAAAAGACATTCGCGTAAGTTTGAAAGTATATTTGCTTCGGTCTGCCACACTTTAGTTTGAAAAGACATTCGCGTAAGTTTGAAAGTATATTTGCTTCGGTCTGCCACACCTTAGTTTGAAAAGACATTCGCGTAAGTTTAAAAGTATATTTGCTTTGGTCTGCCACACTTTAGTTTGAAAAGACATTCGCGTAAGTTGTAAAGTACATTTGCTTCGGTCTGCCACACTTTAGTTTGAAAAGACATTCGCGTAAGTTTGAAAGTACATTTGCTTCGGTCTGCCACACTTTAGTTTGAAAAGACATTTGCGTAAGTTGTAAAGTACATTTGCTTCGGTCTGCCACACTTTAGTTTGAAAAGACATTCGCGTAAGTTTGAAAGTACATTTGCTTCGGTCTGCCACACTTTAGTTTGAAAAGACATTCGCGTAAGGTTGAAAGTACATTTGCTTCGGTCTGCCACAATTTAGTTTGAAAAAACATTCGCGTAAGTTTGAAAGTACATTTGCCTCGGTCTGCCACACTTTAGTTTTAAAAGACATTCGCGTAAGTTTGAAAGTACATTTGCTTCGGTCTGCCACACTTTAGTTTGAAAAGACATTTGCGTAAGTTTGAAAGTACATTTGCTTTGGTCTGCCACACTTTAGTTTGAAAAGACATTCGCGTAAGTTGTAAAGTACATTTGCTTCGGTCTGCCACACTTTAGTTTGAAAAGACATTCGCGTAAGTTTGAAAGTACATTTGCTTCGGTCTGCCACACCTTAGTTTGAAAAGACATTCGCGTAAGTTTGAAAGTACATTTGCTTCGGTCTGCCACACTTTAGTTTGAAAAGACATTCGCGTAAGTTTGAAAGTACATTTGCTTCGGTCTGCCACACTTTAGTTTGAAAAGACATTCGCGTAAGTTTGAAAGTACATTTGCTTCGGTCTGCCACACTTTAGTTTGAAAAGACATTCGCATAAGTTTGAAAGTACATTTGCTTCGGTCTGCCACACTTTAGTTTGAAAAGACATTCGCGTAAGTTTGAAAGTATATTTGCTTCGGTCTGCCACACTTTAGTTTGAAAAGACATTCGCGTAAGTTTGAAAGTATATTTGCTTCGGTCTGCCACACCTTAGTTTGAAAAGACATTCGCGTAAGTTTAAAAGTATATTTGCTTTGGTCTGCCACACTTTAGTTTGAAAAGACATTCGCGTAAGTTGTAAAGTACATTTGCTTCGGTCTGCCACACTTTAGTTTGAAAAGACATTCGCGTAAGTTTGAAAGTACATTTGCTTCGGTCTGCCACACTTTAGTTTGAAAAGACATTTGCGTAAGTTGTAAAGTACATTTGCTTCGGTCTGCCACACTTTAGTTTGAAAAGACATTCGCGTAAGTTTGAAAGTACATTTGCTTCGGTCTGCCACACTTTAGTTTGAAAAGACATTCGCGTAAGGTTGAAAGTACATTTGCTTCGGTCTGCCACAATTTAGTTTGAAAAAACATTCGCGTAAGTTTGAAAGTACATTTGCCTCGGTCTGCCACACTTTAGTTTTAAAAGACATTCGCGTAAGTTGTAAAGTACATTTGCTTCGGTCTGCCACACTTTAGTTTGAAAAGACATTCGCATAAGTTTGAAAGTACATTTGCTTCGGTTTGCAACACTTTAGTTTGAAAAGACATTCGCGTAAGTTTGAAAGTATATTTGCTTCGGTCTGCCACACCTTAGTTTGAAAAGACATTCGCGTAAGTTTGAAAGTATATTTGCTTTGGTCTGCCACACTTTAGTTTGAAAAGACATTCGCGTAAGTTTGAAAGTACATTTGCTTCGGTCTGCCACACTTTAGTTTGAAAAGACATTCGCGTAAGTTTGAAAGTACATTTGCTTCGGTCTGCCACACTTTAGTTTGAAAAGACATTCGCGTAAGTTTGAAAGTACATTTGCTTCGGTCTGCCACACTTTTGTTTGAAAAGACATTCCCGTAAGTTTGAAAGTACATTTGCTTCGGTCTGCCACACTTTAGTTTGAAAAGACATTCGCGTAAGTTGTAAAGTACATTTGCTTTGGTCTGCCACACTTTAGTTTGAAAAGACATTCGCGTAAGTTGTAAAGTACATTTGCTTCGGTCTGCCACACTTTAGTTTGAAAAGACATTCGCGTTAGTTTGAAAGTACATTTGCTTCGGTCTGCAACACCTTAGTTTGAAAAGACATTCGTGTAAGTTTGAAAGTACATTTGCTTCGGTCTGCCACACTTTAGTTTGAAAAGACATTCGCGTAAGTTTGAAAGTACATTTACTTCGGTCTGCCACACTTTAGTTTGAAAAGACATTCGCGTAAGTTTGAAAGTACATTTGCTTCGGTCTGCCACACTTTAGTTTGAAAAGACATTCGCGTAAGTTTGAAAGTACATTTGCTTCGGTCTGCCACACTTTAGTTTGAAAAGACATTCGCGTAAGTTTGAAAGTACATTTGCTTCGGTCTGCCACAATTTAGTTTGAAAAGACATTCGCGTAAGTTTGAAAGTACATTTGCTTCGGTCTGCCACACTTTAGTTTGAAAAGACATTCGCGTAAGTTGTAGAGTACATTTGCTTTGGTCTGCCACACTTTAGTTTGAAAAGACATTCGCATAAGTTTGAAAGTACATTTGCTTCGGTCTGCCACACTTTAGTTTGAAAAGACATTCGCCTAAGTTGGAAAGTATATTTGCTTCGGTCTGCCACACCTTAGTTTGAAAAGACATTCGCGTAAGTTTGAAAGTATATTTGCTTTGGTCTGCCACACTTTAGTTTGAAATGACATTCGCGTAAGTTTGAAAGTACATTTGCTTCGGTCTGCCACACTTTAGTTTGAAAAGACATTCGCGTAAGTTGTAAAGTGCATTTGCTTCGGTCTGCCACACTTTAGTTTGAAAAGACATTCGCGTAAGGTTGAAAGTACATTTGCTTCGGTCTGCGACACTTTAGTTTGAAAAGACATTCGCGTAAGTTTGAAAGTACATTTGCTTCGGTCTGCCACACTTAAGTTTGAAAAGACATTCGCGTAAGTTTGAAAGTACATTTGCTTCGGTCTGTCACACTTTAGTTTGAAAAGACATTCGCGTAAGTTTGAAAGTACATTAGCTTCGGTCTGCCACACTTTAGTTTGAAAAGACATTCCCGTAAGTTGTAAGGTACATTTGCTTCGGTCTGCCACACTTTACTTTGAAAAGACATTCGCGTAAGTTTGAAAGTACATTGGCTTCGGTCTGCCACACTTTTGTTTGAAAAGACATTCGCGTAAGTTTGAAAGTACATTTGCTTCGATCTGCTACACTTTAGTTTTAAAAAAACATTCGCGTAAGTTTAGAGGGACATTTGCTTCGGTCTGCCACACTTTAGTTTGAAAAGACATTCGCGTAAGTTTGAAAGTACATTTGCTTCGGTCTGCCACACTTTAGTTTGAAAAGACATTTGCGTAAGTTGTAAAGTACATTTGCTTTGGTCTGCCACACTTTAGTTTGAAAAGAGATTCGCGTAAGTTTGAAAGTACATTTGCTTCGGTCTGCCACACTTTAGTTTGAAAAGACATTCGCGTAAGTTTGAAAGTACATTTGCTTCGGTCTGTCAAACTTTTGTTTAAAAAAACATTCGCGTAAGTTTGAAAGTACATTTGCTTCGGTCTGCCACACTTTAGTTTTAAAAGACATTTGCATAAGTTTGAAAGTACATTTGCTTCGGTCTCCAACACTTTAGTTTGAAAAGACATTCGCGTAAGTTTGAAAGTATGTTTGCTTCGGTCTGCCACACTTTAGTTTGAAAAGACATTCGCGTAAGTTTGAAAGTACATTTGCTTCGGTCTGCCACACATTAGTTTGAAAAGACATTCGCGTAAGTTTGAAAGTACATTTGCTTCGGTCTGCCACACCTTAGTTTGAAAAGACATTCGCGTAAGTTTGAAAGTACATTTGCTCGGTCTGCCACACTTTAGTATTAAAAGACATTCGCGTAAGTTTGAAAGTACATTTGCTCGGTCTGCCACACTTTAGTTTGAAAAGACATTCGCGTCAGTTTGAAAGTACATTTGTCGGGCTGCCACACTTTAGTTTGAAAAGACATTCGCGTAAGTTGGAAAGTACATTTGCTTTGGTCTGCCACACTTTAGTTTGAAAAGACATTCGCGTAAGTTGTAAAGTACATTTGCTTCGGTCTGCCACACTTTAGTTTGAAAAGACATTCGCGTAAGTTTGTAAGTACATTTGCTTCGGTCTGCCACACCTCAGTTTGAAAAGACATTCGCGTAAGTTTGAAAGTACATTTGCTTCGGTCTGCCAGACTTTAGTTTGAAAAGACATTCGCGTAAGTTTGAAAGTACATTTGCTTCGGTCTGCCACACTTTAGTTTGAAAAGACATTCGCGTAAGTTTGAAAGTACATTTGCTTCGGTCTGCCCCACTTTAGTTTTAAAAGACATTCGCGTAAGTTTGAAAGTACATTTGCTTCGGTCTGCCACACTTTAGTTTGAAAATACATTTGCGTAAGTTGTAAAGTACATTTGCTTCGGTCTGCCACACTTTAGTTTGAAAAGACATTCGCGTAAGTTTGAAAGTACATTTGCTTCGGTCTGCCACACTTTAGTTTGAAAAGACATTCGCGTTAAGTTGAAAGTACATTTGCTTCGGTCTGCCACAATTTAGTTTGAAAAGACATTCGCGTAAGTTTGAAAGTACATTTGCTTCGGTCTGCCACACTTTAGTTTGAAAAGACATTCGCGTAAGTTTGAAAGTACATTTGCTTCGGTCTGCCACACTTTAGTTTGAAAAGACATTCGCATAAGTTTGAAAGTACATTTGCTTCGGTCTGCCACACTTTAGTTTGAAAAGACATTCGCGTAAGTTGTAAAGTACATTTGCTTCGGTCTGCCACACTTTAGTTTGAAAAGACATTCGCGTAAGTTTGAAAGTACATTTGCTTCGGTCTGCAACACCTTAGTTTTAAAAGACATTCGTGTAAGTTTGAAAGTACATTTGCTTCGGTCTGCCACACTTTAGTTTGAAAAGACATTCGCGTAAGTTTGAAAGTACATTTACTTCGGTCTGCCACACTTTAGTTTGAAAAGACATTCGCGTAAGTTTGAAAGTACATTTGCTTCGGTCTGCCACACTTTAGTTTGAAAAGACATTCGCGTAAGTTTGAAAGTACATTTGCTTCGGTCTGCCACACTTTAGTTTGAAAAGACATTCGCGTAAGTTTGAAAGTACATTTGCTTCGGTCTGCCACACTTTAGTTTGAAAAGACATTCGCGTAAGTTGTAAAGTGCATTTGCTTCGGTCTGCCACACTTTAGTTTGAAAAGACATTCGCGTAAGGTTGAAAGTACATTTGCTTCGGTCTGCGACACTTTAGTTTGAAAAGACATTCGCGTAAGTTTGAAAGTACATTTGCTTCGGTCTGCCACACTTAAGTTTGAAAAGACATTCGCGTAAGTTTGAAAGTACATTTGCTTCGGTCTGTCACACTTTAGTTTAAAAAGACATTCGCGTAAGTTTGAAAGTACATTAGCTTCGGTCTGCCACACTTTAGTTTGAAAAGACATTCGCGTAAGTTGTAAGGTACATTTGCTTCGGTCTGCCACACTTTACTTTGAAAAGACATTCGCGTAAGTTTGAAAGTACATTTGCTTCGGTCTGCCACACTTTTGTTTGAAAAGACATTCGCGTAAGTTTGAAAGTACATTTGCTTCGATCTGCTACACTTTAGTTTTAAAAAAACATTCGCGTAAGTTTAGAGGGACATTTGCTTCGGTCTGCCACACTTTAGTTTGAAAAGACATTCGCGTAAGTTTGAAAGTACATTTGCTTCGGTCTGCCACACTTTAGTTTGAAAAGACATTTGCGTAAGTTGTAAAGTACATTTGCTTTGGTCTGCCACACTTTAGTTTGAAAAGAGATTCGCGTAAGTTTGAAAGTACATTTGCTTCGGTCTGCCACACTTTAGTTTGAAAAGACATTCGCGTAAGTTTGAAAGTACATTTGCTTCGGTCTGTCAAACTTTTGTTTAAAAAAACATTCGCGTAAGTTTGAAAGTACATTTGCTTCGGTCTGCCACACTTTAGTTTTAAAAGACATTTGCATAAGTTTGAAAGTACATTTGCTTCGGTCTCCAACACTTTAGTTTGAAAAGACATTCGTGTAAGTTTGAAAGTATGTTTGCTTCGGTCTGCCACACTTTAGTTTGAAAAGACATTCGCGTAAGTTTGAAAGTACATTTGCTTCGGTCTGCCACACATTAGTTTGAAAAGACATTCGCGTAAGTTTGAAAGTACATTTGCTTCGGTCTGCCACACCTTAGTTTGAAAAGACATTCGCGTAAGTTTGAAAGTACATTTGCTCGGTCTGCCACACTTTAGTATTAAAAGACATTCGCGTAAGTTTGAAAGTACATTTGCTCGGTCTGCCACACTTTAGTTTGAAAAGACATTCGCGTCAGTTTGAAAGTACATTTGTCGGGCTGCCACACTTTAGTTTGAAAAGACATTCGCGTAAGTTGGAAAGTACATTTGCTTTGGTCTGCCACACTTTAGTTTGAAAAGACATTCGCGTAAGTTGTAAAGTACATTTGCTTCGGTCTGCCACACTTTAGTTTGAAAAGACATTCGCGTAAGTTTGTAAGTACATTTGCTTCGGTCTGCCACACCTCAGTTTGAAAAGACATTCGCGTAAGTTTGAAAGTACATTTGCTTCGGTCTGCCAGACTTTAGTTTGAAAAGACATTCGCGTAAGTTTGAAAGTACATTTGCTTCGGTCTGCCACACTTTAGTTTGAAAAGACATTCGCGTAAGTTTGAAAGTACATTTGCTTCGGTCTGCCCCACTTTAGTTTTAAAAGACATTCGCGTAAGTTTGAAAGTACATTTGCTTCGGTCTGCCACACTTTAGTTTGAAAATACATTTGCGTAAGTTGTAAAGTACATTTGCTTCGGTCTGCCACACTTTAGTTTGAAAAGACATTCGCGTAAGTTTGAAAGTACATTTGCTTCGGTCTGCCACACTTTAGTTTGAAAAGACATTCGCGTTAAGTTGAAAGTACATTTGCTTCGGTCTGCCACAATTTAGTTTGAAAAGACATTCGCGTAAGTTTGAAAGTACATTTGCTTCGGTCTGCCACACTTTAGTTTGAAAAGACATTCGCGTAAGTTTGAAAGTACATTTGCTTCGGTCTGCCACACTTTAGTTTGAAAAGACATTCGCATAAGTTTGAAAGTACATTTGCTTCGGTCTGCCACACTTTAGTTTGAAAAGACATTCGCGTAAGTTGTAAAGTACATTTGCTTCGGTCTGCCACACTTTAGTTTGAAAAGACATTCGCGTAAGTTTGAAAGTACATTTGCTTCGGTCTGCAACACCTTAGTTTTAAAAGACATTCGTGTAAGTTTGAAAGTACATTTGCTTCGGTCTGCCACACTTTAGTTTGAAAAGACATTCGCGTA
Organism: Sepiola atlantica; assembly: GCA_963556195.1. Lineage (NCBI taxonomy): Eukaryota > Metazoa > Mollusca > Cephalopoda > Sepiida > Sepiolidae > Sepiola > Sepiola atlantica. The sequence goes on from CAUVYP010000201.1 coordinate 8,894, forward strand.
AGTTTGAAAGTACATTTACTTCGGTCTGCCACACTTTAGTTTGAAAAGACATTCGCGTAAGTTTGAAAGTACATTTGCTTCGATCTGCCACACTTTAGTTTGAAAAGACATTCGCGTAAGTTTGAAAGTACATTTGCTTCGGTCTGCCACACTTTAGTTTGAAAAGACATTCGCGTAAGTTTGAAAGTACATTTGCTTCGGTCTGCCACACTTTAGTTTGAAAAGACATTCGCGTAAGTTGTAAAGTACATTTGCTTCGGTCTGCCACACTTTAGTTTGAAAAGACATTCGCATGAGTTTGAAAGTACATTTGCTTCGGTCTGCCACACTTTAGTTTGAAAAGACATTCGCGTAAGTTTGAAAGTACATTTGCTTCGGTCTGCCACACTTTAGTTTGAAAAGACATTCGCGTAAGTTTGAAAGTATATTTGCTTCGGTCTGCCACACCTTAGTTTGAAAAGACATTCGCGTAAGTTTGAAAGTATATTTGCTTTGGTCTGCCACACTTTAGTTTGAAAAGACATCTGCGTAAGTTTGAAAGTACATTTGCTTCGGTCTGCCACACTTTAGTTTGAAAAGACATTCGCGTAAGTTGTAAAGTACATTTGCTTCGGTCTGCCACACTTTAGTTTGAAAAGACATTCGCGTAAGTTTGAAAGTATATTTGCTTTGGTCTGCCACACTTTTGTTTGAAAAGACATTCCCGTGAGTTTGAAAGTACATTTGCTTCGGTCTGCCACACTTTAGTTTGAAAAGACATTCGCGTAAGTTGTAAAGTACATTTGCTTCGGTCTGCCACACCTTAGTTTGAAAAGACATTCGCGTAAGTTGTAAAGTACATTTGCTTCGGTCGGCCACACTTTAGTTTTAAAAGACATTCGCGTAAGTTTAAAAGTACATTTGCTTCGGTCTGCCACACTTTAGTTTGAAAAGACATTCGCGTCAGTTTGAAAGTACATTTGCTTCGGTCTGCCACACTTTAGTTTGAAAAGACATTCGCGTAAGTTTGAAAGTACATTTGCTTTGGTCTGCCACACTTTAGTTTGAAAAGACATTCGCGTAAGTTTGAAAGTACATTTGCTTCGGTCTGCCACACTTTAGTTTGAAAAGACATTCGCGTAAGTTTGAAAGTACATTTGCTTCGGTCTGTCAAACTTTTGTTTAAAAAAACATTCGCGTAAGTTTGAAAGTACATTTGCTTCGGTCTGCCACACTTTAGTTTTAAAAGACATTTGCATAAGTTTGAAAGTACATTTGCTTCGGTCTCCAACACTTTAGTTTGAAAAGACATTCGTGTAAGTTTGAAAGTATGTTTGCTTCGGTCTGCCACACTTTAGTTTGAAAAGACATTCGCGTAAGTTTGAAAGTACATTTGCTTCGGTCTGCCACACATTAGTTTGAAAAGACATTCGCGTAAGTTTGAAAGTACATTTGCTTCGGTCTGCCACACCTTAGTTTGAAAAGACATTCGCGTAAGTTTGAAAGTACATTTGCTCGGTCTGCCACACTTTAGTATTAAAAGACATTCGCGTAAGTTTGAAAGTACATTTGCTCGGTCTGCCACACTTTAGTTTGAAAAGACATTCGCGTCAGTTTGAAAGTACATTTGTCGGGCTGCCACACTTTAGTTTGAAAAGACATTCGCGTAAGTTGGAAAGTACATTTGCTTTGGTCTGCCACACTTTAGTTTGAAAAGACATTCGCGTAAGTTGTAAAGTACATTTGCTTCGGTCTGCCACACTTTAGTTTGAAAAGACATTCGCGTAAGTTTGTAAGTACATTTGCTTCGGTCTGCCACACCTCAGTTTGAAAAGACATTCGCGTAAGTTTGAAAGTACATTTGCTTCGGTCTGCCAGACTTTAGTTTGAAAAGACATTCGCGTAAGTTTGAAAGTACATTTGCTTCGGTCTGCCACACTTTAGTTTGAAAAGACATTCGCGTAAGTTTGAAAGTACATTTGCTTCGGTCTGCCCCACTTTAGTTTTAAAAGACATTCGCGTAAGTTTGAAAGTACATTTGCTTCGGTCTGCCACACTTTAGTTTGAAAATACATTTGCGTAAGTTGTAAAGTACATTTGCTTCGGTCTGCCACACTTTAGTTTGAAAAGACATTCGCGTAAGTTTGAAAGTACATTTGCTTCGGTCTGCCACACTTTAGTTTGAAAAGACATTCGCGTTAAGTTGAAAGTACATTTGCTTCGGTCTGCCACAATTTAGTTTGAAAAGACATTCGCGTAAGTTTGAAAGTACATTTGCTTCGGTCTGCCACACTTTAGTTTGAAAAGACATTCGCGTAAGTTTGAAAGTACATTTGCTTCGGTCTGCCACACTTTAGTTTGAAAAGACATTCGCATAAGTTTGAAAGTACATTTGCTTCGGTCTGCCACACTTTAGTTTGAAAAGACATTCGCGTAAGTTGTAAAGTACATTTGCTTCGGTCTGCCACACTTTAGTTTGAAAAGACATTCGCGTAAGTTTGAAAGTACATTTGCTTCGGTCTGCAACACCTTAGTTTTAAAAGACATTCGTGTAAGTTTGAAAGTACATTTGCTTCGGTCTGCCACACTTTAGTTTGAAAAGACATTCGCGTAAGTTTGAAAGTACATTTACTTCGGTCTGCCACACTTTAGTTTGAAAAGACATTCGCGTAAGTTTGAAAGTACATTTGCTTCGATCTGCCACACTTTAGTTTGAAAAGACATTCGCGTAAGTTTGAAAGTACATTTGCTTCGGTCTGCCACACTTTAGTTTGAAAAGACATTCGCGTAAGTTTGAAAGTACATTTGCTTCGGTCTGCCACACTTTAGTTTGAAAAGACATTCGCGTAAGTTGTAAAGTACATTTGCTTCGGTCTGCCACACTTTAGTTTGAAAAGACATTCGCATGAGTTTGAAAGTACATTTGCTTCGGTCTGCCACACTTTAGTTTGAAAAGACATTCGCGTAAGTTTGAAAGTACATTTGCTTCGGTCTGCCACACTTTAGTTTGAAAAGACATTCGCGTAAGTTTGAAAGTATATTTGCTTCGGTCTGCCACACCTTAGTTTGAAAAGACATTCGCGTAAGTTTGAAAGTATATTTGCTTTGGTCTGCCACACTTTAGTTTGAAAAGACATCTGCGTAAGTTTGAAAGTACATTTGCTTCGGTCTGCCACACTTTAGTTTGAAAAGACATTCGCGTAAGTTGTAAAGTACATTTGCTTCGGTCTGCCACACTTTAGTTTGAAAAGACATTCGCGTAAGTTTGAAAGTATATTTGCTTCGGTCTGCCACACTTTTGTTTGAAAAGACATTCCCGTGAGTTTGAAAGTACATTTGCTTCGGTCTGCCACACTTTAGTTTGAAAAGACATTCGCGTAAGTTGTAAAGTACATTTGCTTCGGTCTGCCACACCTTAGTTTGAAAAGACATTCGCGTAAGTTGTAAAGTACATTTGCTTCGGTCGGCCACACTTTAGTTTTAAAAGACATTCGCGTAAGTTTAAAAGTACATTTGCTTCGGTCTGCCACACTTTAGTTTGAAAAGACATTCGCGTCAGTTTGAAAGTACATTTGCTTCGGTCTGCCACACTTTAGTTTGAAAAGACATTCGCGTAAGTTTGAAAGTACATTTGCTTTGGTCTGCCACACTTTAGTTTGAAAAGACATTCGCGTAAGTTGTAAAGTACATTTGCTTCGGTCTGCCACACTTTAGTTTGAAAAGACATTCGCGTAAGTTTGAAAGTACATTTGCTTAGGTCTGCCACACCTTAGTTTGAAAAGACATTCGCGTAAGTTTGAAAGTACATTTGCTTCGGTCTGCCAGACTTTAGTTTGAAAAGACATTCGCGTAAGTTTGAAAGTACATTTGCTTCGGTCTGCCACACTTTAGTTTGAAAAGACATTCGCGTAAGTTTGAAAGTATATTTGCTTCGGTCTGCCACACTTTTGTTTGAAAAGACATTCCCGTAAGTTTGAAAGTACATTTGCTTCGGTCTGCCACACTTTAGTTTGAAAAGACATTCGCGTAAGTTGTAAAGTACATTTGCTTCGGTCTGCCACACTTTAGTTTGAAAAGACATTCGCGTAAGTTGTAAAGTGCATTTGCTTCGGTCTGCCACACATTAGTTTGAAAAGACATGTGCGTAAGTTTGAAAGTACATGGGCTTCGGTCTGCCACACTTTAGTTTGAAAAGACATTCGCGAAAGTTGTAAAGTACATTTGCTTCGGTCTGCCACACTTTAGTTTTAAAAGACATTCGCGTAAGTTTGAAAGTACATTTGCTCGGTCTGCCACACTTTAGTTTGAAAAGACATTCGCGTCAGTTTGAAAGTACATTTGCTTCGGTCTGCCACACTTTAGTTTGAAAAGACATTCGCGTAAGTTTGAAAGTACATTTGCTTTGGTCTGCCACACTTTAGTTTGAAAAGACATTCGCGTAAATTGTAAAGTACATTTGCTTCGGTCTGCCACACTTTAGTTTGAAAAGACATTCGCGTAAGTTTGAAAGTACATTTGCTTCGGTCTGCCACACCTTAGTTTGAAAAGACATTCGCGTAAGTTTGAAAGTACATTTGCTTCGGTCTGCCAGACTTTAGTTTGAAAAGACATTCGCGTAAGTTTGAAAGTACATTTACTTCGGTCTGCCACACTTTAGTTTGAAAAGACATTCGCGTAAGTTTGAAAGTACATTTGCTTCGGTCTGCCACACTTTAGTTTGAAAAGACATTCGCGTAAGTTTGAAAGTACATTTGCTTCGGTCTGCCACACTTTAGTTTGAAAATACATTTGCGTAAGTTGTAAAGTACATTTGCTTCGGTCTGCCACACTTTAGTTTGAAAAGACATTCGCGTAAGTTTGAAAGTACATTTGCTTTGGTCTGCCACACTTTAGTTTGAAAAGACATTCGCGTAAAGTTGAAAGTACATTTGCTTCGGTCTGCCACAATTTTGTTTGAAAAGACATTCGCGTAAGTTTGAAAGTACATTTGCTTCGGTCTGCCACACTTTAGTTTGAAAAGACATTCGCGTAAGTTTGAAAGTACATTTGCTTCGGTCTGCCACACTTTAGTTTTAAAAGACATTCGCATAAGTTTGAAAGTACATTTGCTTCGGTCTGCCACACTTTAGTTTGAAAAGACATTCGCGTTAGTTGTAAAGTACATTTGCTTCGGTCTGCTACACTTTAGTTTGAAAAGACATTCGCGTAAGTTTGAAAGTACATTTGCTTCGGTCTGCAACACCTTAGTTTGAAAAGACATTCGTGTAAGTTTGAAAGTACATTTGCTTCGGTCTGCCACACTTTAGTTTGAAAAGACATTCGCGTAAATTTGAAAGTACATTTACTTCGGTCTGCCACACTTTAGTTTGAAAAGACATTCGCGTAAGTTTGAAAGTACATTTGCTTCGGTCTGCCACACTTTAGTTTGAAAAGACATTCGCGTAAGTTTGAAAGTACATTTGCTTCGGTCTGCCACACCTTAGTTTGAAAAGACATTCGCGTAAGTTGTAAAGTACATTTGCTTCGGTCTGCCACATATTAGTTTGAAAAGACATTCGCATAAGTTTGAAAGTACATTTGCTTCGGTCTGCCACACTTTAGTTTGAAAAGACATTCGCGTAAGTTTGAAAGTATATTTGCTTCGGTCTGCCACACCTTAGTTTGAAAAGACATTCGCGTAAGTTTGAAAGTACATTTGCTTCGGTCTGCCACACTTTAGTTTGAAAAGACATTCGCGTAAGTTTGAAAGTATATTTGCTTCGGTCTGCCACACCTTAGTTTGAAAAGACATTCGCGAAAGTTTCAAAGTATATTTGCTTTGGTCTGCCACACTTTAGTTTGAAAAGACATTCGCGTAAGTTTGAAAGTACATTTGCTTCGGTCTGCCACACTTTAGTTTGAAAAGACATTCGCGTAAGTTTGAAAGTACATTTGCTTCGGTCTGCCACACTTTAGTTTGAAAAGACATTCGCGTAAGTTTGAAAGTATATTTGCTTCGGTCTGCCACACTTTTGTTTGAAAAGACATTCGCGTAAGTTTGAAAGTACATTTGCTTCGGTCTGCCACACTTTAGTTTGAAAAGACATTCGCGTAAGTTGTAAAGTACATTTGCTTCGGTCTGCCACACTTTAGTTTGAAAAGACATTCGCGTAAGTTGTAAAGTACATTTGCTTCGGTCTGTCACACTTTAGTTTGAAAAGACATTCGTGTAAGTTTGAAAGTACATTTGCTTCGGTCTGCCACACTTTAGTTTGAAAAGACATTCGCGTAAGTTTGAAAGTACATTTACGTCGGTCTGCCACACTTTAGTTTGAAAAGACATTCGCGTAAGTTTGAAAGTACATTTGCTTCGGTCTGCCACACTTTAGTTTGAAAAGACATTCGCATGAGTTTGAAAGTACATTTGCTTCGGTCTGCCACACTTTAGTTTGAAAAGACATTCGCGTAAGTTTGAAAGTACATTTGCTTCGGTCTGCCACACTTTAGTTTGAAAAGACATTCGCGTAAGTTTGAAAGTATATTTGCTTCGGTCTGCCACACCTTAGTTTGAAAAGACATTCGCGTAAGTTTGAAAGTATATTTGCTTTGGTCTGCCACACTTTAGTTTGAAAAGACATCTGCGTAAGTTTGAAAGTACATTTGCTTCGGTCTGCCACACTTTAGTTTGAAAAGACATTCGCGTAAGTTGTAAAGTACATTTGCTTCGGTCTGCCACACTTTAGTTTGAAAAGACATTCGCGTAAGTTTGAAAGTATATTTGCTTCGGTCTGCCACACTTTTGTTTGAAAAGACATTCCCGTGAGTTTGAAAGTACATTTGCTTCGGTCTGCCACACTTTAGTTTGAAAAGACATTCGCGTAAGTTGTAAAGTACATTTGCTTCGGTCTGCCACACCTTAGTTTGAAAAGACATTCGCGTAAGTTGTAAAGTACATTTGCTTCGGTCGGCCACACTTTAGTTTTAAAAGACATTCGCGTAAGTTTAAAAGTACATTTGCTTCGGTCTGCCACACTTTAGTTTGAAAAGACATTCGCGTCAGTTTGAAAGTACATTTGCTTCGGTCTGCCACACTTTAGTTTGAAAAGACATTCGCGTAAGTTTGAAAGTACATTTGCTTTGGTCTGCCACACTTTAGTTTGAAAAGACATTCGCGTAAGTTGTAAAGTACATTTGCTTCGGTCTGCCACACTTTAGTTTGAAAAGACATTCGCGTAAGTTTGAAAGTACATTTGCTTAGGTCTGCCACACCTTAGTTTGAAAAGACATTCGCGTAAGTTTGAAAGTACATTTGCTTCGGTCTGCCAGACTTTAGTTTGAAAAGACATTCGCGTAAGTTTGAAAGTACATTTGCTTCGGTCTGCCACACTTTAGTTTGAAAAGACATTCGCGTAAGTTTGAAAGTATATTTGCTTCGGTCTGCCACACTTTTGTTTGAAAAGACATTCCCGTAAGTTTGAAAGTACATTTGCTTCGGTCTGCCACACTTTAGTTTGAAAAGACATTCGCGTAAGTTGTAAAGTACATTTGCTTCGGTCTGCCACACTTTAGTTTGAAAAGACATTCGCGTAAGTTGTAAAGTGCATTTGCTTCGGTCTGCCACACATTAGTTTGAAAAGACATGTGCGTAAGTTTGAAAGTACATGGGCTTCGGTCTGCCACACTTTAGTTTGAAAAGACATTCGCGAAAGTTGTAAAGTACATTTGCTTCGGTCTGCCACACTTTAGTTTTAAAAGACATTCGCGTAAGTTTGAAAGTACATTTGCTCGGTCTGCCACACTTTAGTTTGAAAAGACATTCGCGTCAGTTTGAAAGTACATTTGCTTCGGTCTGCCACACTTTAGTTTGAAAAGACATTCGCGTAAGTTTGAAAGTACATTTGCTTTGGTCTGCCACACTTTAGTTTGAAAAGACATTCGCGTAAGTTGTAAAGTACATTTGCTTCGGTCTGCCACACTTTAGTTTGAAAAGACATTCGCGTAAGTTTGAAAGTACATTTGCTTCGGTCTGCCACACCTTAGTTTGAAAAGACATTCGCGTAAGTTTGAAAGTACATTTGCTTCGGTCTGCCAGACTTTAGTTTGAAAAGACATTCGCGTAAGTTTGAAAGTACATTTACTTCGGTCTGCCACACTTTAGTTTGAAAAGACATTCGCGTAAGTTTGAAAGTACATTTGCTTCGGTCTGCCACACTTTAGTTTGAAAAGACATTCGCGTAAGTTTGAAAGTACATTTGCTTCGGTCTGCCACACTTTAGTTTGAAAATACATTTGCGTAAGTTGTAAAGTACATTTGCTTCGGTCTGCCACACTTTAGTTTGAAAAGACATTCGCGTAAGTTTGAAAGTACATTTGCTTTGGTCTGCCACACTTTAGTTTGAAAAGACATTCGCGTAAAGTTGAAAGTACATTTGCTTCGGTCTGCCACAATTTTGTTTGAAAAGACATTCGCGTAAGTTTGAAAGTACATTTGCTTCGGTCTGCCACACTTTAGTTTGAAAAGACATTCGCGTAAGTTTGAAAGTACATTTGCTTCGGTCTGCCACACTTTAGTTTGAAAAGACATTCGCATAAGTTTGAAAGTACATTTGCTTCGGTCTGCCACACTTTAGTTTGAAAAGACATTCGCGTTAGTTGTAAAGTACATTTGCTTCGGTCTGCTACACTTTAGTTTGAAAAGACATTCGCGTAAGTTTGAAAGTACATTTGCTTCGGTCTGCAACACCTTAGTTTGAAAAGACATTCGTGTAAGTTTGAAAGTACATTTGCTTCGGTCTGCCACACTTTAGTTTGAAAAGACATTCGCGTAAATTTGAAAGTACATTTACTTCGGTCTGCCACACTTTAGTTTGAAAAGACATTCGCGTAAGTTTGAAAGTACATTTGCTTCGGTCTGCCACACTTTAGTTTGAAAAGACATTCGCGTAAGTTTGAAAGTACATTTGCTTCGGTCTGCCACACCTTAGTTTGAAAAGACATTCGCGTAAGTTGTAAAGTACATTTGCTTCGGTCTGCCACATATTAGTTTGAAAAGACATTCGCATAAGTTTGAAAGTACATTTGCTTCGGTCTGCCACACTTTAGTTTGAAAAGACATTCGCGTAAGTTTGAAAGTATATTTGCTTCGGTCTGCCACACCTTAGTTTGAAAAGACATTCGCGTAAGTTTGAAAGTACATTTGCTTCGGTCTGCAACACTTTAGTTTGAAAAGACATTCGCGTAAGTTTGAAAGTATATTTGCTTCGGTCTGCCACACCTTAGTTTGAAAAGACATTCGCGAAAGTTTCAAAGTATATTTGCTTTGGTCTGCCACACTTTAGTTTGAAAAGACATTCGCGTAAGTTTGAAAGTACATTTGCTTCGGTCTGCCACACTTTAGTTTGAAAAGACATTCGCGTAAGTTTGAAAGTACATTTGCTTCGGTCTGCCACACTTTAGTTTGAAAAGACATTCGCGTAAGTTTGAAAGTATATTTGCTTCGGTCTGCCACACTTTTGTTTGAAAAGACATTCGCGTAAGTTTGAAAGTACATTTGCTTCGGTCTGCCACACTTTAGTTTGAAAAGACATTCGCGTAAGTTGTAAAGTACATTTGCTTCGGTCTGCCACACTTTAGTTTGAAAAGACATTCGCGTAAGTTGTAAAGTACATTTGCTTCGGTCTGCCACACTTTAGTTTGAAAAGACATTCGTGTAAGTTTGAAAGTACATTTGCTTCGGTCTGCCACACTTTAGTTTGAAAAGACATTCGCGTAAGTTTGAAAGTACATTTACGTCGGTCTGCCACACTTTAGTTTGAAAAGACATTCGCGTAAGTTTGAAAGTACATTTGCTTCGGTCTGCCACACTTTAGTTTGAAAAGACATTCGCGTAAGTTTGAAAGTACATTTGCTTCGGTCTGCCACACTTTAGTTTGAAAAGACATTCGCGTAAGTTTGAAAGTACATTTGCTTCGGTCTGCCACACTTTAGTTTGAAAAGACATTCGCGTAAGTTGTAAAGTACATTTGCTTCGGTCTTCCACACTTTAGTTTGAAAAGAAATTCGCATAAGTTTGAAAGTACATTTGCTTCGGTCTGCCACACTTTAGTTTGAAAAGACATTCGCGTAAGTTTGAAAGTATATTTGCTTCGGTCTGCCACACCTTAGTTTGAAAAGACATTCGCGTAAGTTTGAAAGTATATTTGCTTTGGTCTGCCACACTTTAGTTTGAAAAGACATTCGCGTAAGTTTGAAAGTACATTTGCTTCGGTCTGCCACACTTTAGTTGGAAAAGACATTCGCGTAAGTTGTAAAGTAGATTTGCTTTGGTCTGCCACACTTACGTTTGAAAAGACATTCGCGTGAGTTTGAAAGTACATTTGCTTCGGTCTGCCACACTTTAGTTTGAAAAGACATTCGCGTAAGGTTGAAAGTACATTTGCTTCGGTCTGCCACACTTTAGTTTGAAAAGACATTCGCGTAAGTTTGAAAGTACATTTGCTTCGGTCTGCCACACTTTAGTTTGAAAAGACATTCGCGTAAGTTTGAAAGTACATTTGCTTCGGTCTGCCACACTTTAGTTTGAAAAGACATTCGCGTAAGTTTGAAAGTACATTTGCTTCGGTCTGCCACACTTTAGTTTGAAAAGACATTTGCGTAAGTTTGAAAGTATATTTGCTTCGGTCTGCCACACTTTACTTTGAAAAGACATTCGCGTAAGTTGTAAAGTACATTTGCTTCGGTCTGCCACACTTTAGTTTGAAAAGACATTCGCGTAAGTTGTAAAGTACATTTGCTTCGGTCTGCCACACTTTAGTTTGAAAAGACATTCGCGTAAGTTTGAAAGTACATTTGCTTCGGTCTGCAACACCTTAGTTTGAAAAGACATTCGTGTAAGTTTGAAAGTACATTTGCTTCGGTCTGCCACACTTTAGTTTGAAAAGACATTCGCGTAAGTTTGAAAGTACATTTACGTCGGTCTGCCACACTTTAGTTTGAAAAGACATTCGCGTAAGTTTGAAAGTACATTTGCTTCGGTCTGCCACACTTTAGTTTGAAAAGACATTCGCGTATGTTTGAAAGTACATTAGCTTCAGTCTGCCACACTTTAGTTTGAAAAGACATTCGCGTAAGTTTGAAAGTACATTTGCTTCGGTCTGCCACACTTTAGTTTGAAAAGACATTCGCGTAAGTTGTAAAGTACATTTGCTTCGGTCTGCCACATATTAGTTTGAAAAGACATTCGCATAAGTTTGAAAGTACATTTGCTTCGGTCTGCCACACTTTAGTTTGAAAAGACATTCGCGTAAGTTTGAAAGTATATTTGCTTCTGTCTGCCACACCTTAGTTTGAAAAGACATTCGCGTAAGTTTGAAAGTATATTTGCTTCGGTCTGCCACACCTTAGTTTGAAAAGACATTCGCGTAAGTTTGAAAGTATATTTGCTTTGGTCTGCCACACTTTAGTTTGAAAAGACATTCGCGTAAGTTTGAAAGTACATTTGCTTCGGTCTGCCACACCTCAGTTTGAAAAGACATTCGCGTAAGTTGTAAAGTACATTTGCTTCGGTCTGCCACACTTTAGTTTGAAAAGACATTCGCGTAAGTTGTAAAGTACATTTGCTTCGGTCTGCCACACTTTAGTTTGAAAATACATTCGCGTAAGTTGTAAAGTACATTTGCTTCGGTCTGCCACACTTTAGTTTGAAAAGACATTCGCGTAAGTTTGAAAGTACATTTGCTTCGGTCTGCCACACTTTAGTTTGAAAAGACATTCGCGTAAGTTTGAAAGTACATTTGCTTCGGTCTGCAACACCTTAGTTTTAAAAGACATTCGTGTAAGTTTGAAAGTACATTTGCTTCGGTCTGCCACACTTTAGTTTGAAAAGACATTCGCGTAAGTTTGAAAGTACATTTACTTCGGTCTGCCACACTTTAGTTTGAAAAGACATTCGCGTAAGTTTGAAAGTACATTTGCTTCGGTCTGCCACACTTTAGTTTTAAAAGACATTCGCGTAAGTTTGAAAGTACATTTGCTTCGGTCTGCCACACTTTAGTTTGAAAAGACATTCGCGTAAGTTTGAAAGTACATTTGCTTCGGTCTGCCACACTTTAGTTTGAAAAGACATTCGCATAAGTTTGAAAGTACATTTGCTTCGGTCTGCCACACTTTAGTTTGAAAAGACATTCGCGTAAGTTTGAAAGTACATTTGCTTCGGTCTGCCACACTTTAGTTTGAAAAGACATTCGCGTAAGTTTGAAAGTATATTTGCTTCGGTCTGCCACACCTTAGTTTGAAAAGACATTCGCGTAAGTTTGAAATTATATTTGCTTTGGTCTGCCACACTTTAGTTTGAAAAGACATCTGCGTAAGTTTGAAAGTACATTTGCTTCGGTCTGCCACACTTTAGTTTGAAAAGACATTCGCGTAAGTTGTAAAGTACATTTGCTTCGGTCTGCCACACTTTAGTTTGAAAAGACATTCGCGTAAGTTTGAATGTATATTTGCTTCGGTCTGCCACACTTTTGTTTGAAAAGACATTCCCGTAAGTTTGAAAGTACATTTGCTTCGGTCTGCCACACTTTAGTTTGAAAAGACATTCGCGTAAGTTGTAAAGTACATTTGCTTCGGTCTGCCACACCTTAGTTTGAAAAGACATTCGCGTAAGTTGTAAAGTACATTTGCTTCGGTCTGCCACACTTTAGTTTTAAAAGACATTCGCGTAAGTTTAAAAGTACATTTGCTTCGGTCTGCCACACTTTAGTTTGAAAAGACATTCGCGTCAGTTTGAAAGTACATTTGCTTCGGTCTGCCACACTTTAGTTTGAAAAGACATTCGCGTAAGTTTGAAAGTACATTTGCTTTGGTCTGCCACACTTTAGTTTGAAAAGACATTCGCGTAAGTTGTAAAGTACATTTGCTTCGGTCTGCCACACTTTAGTTTGAAAAGACATTCGCGTAAGTTTGAAAGTACATTTGCTTCGGTCTGCCACACCTTAGTTTGAAAAGACATTCGCGTAAGTTTGAAAGTACATTTGCTTCGGTCTGCCAGACTTTAGTTTGAAAAGACATTCGCGTAAGTTTGAAAGTACATTTGCTTCGGTCTGCAACACTTTAGTTTGAAAAGACATTCGCGTAAGTTTGAAAGTATATTTGCTTCGGTCTGCCACACTTTTGTTTGAAAAGACATTCCCGTAAGTTTGAAAGTACATTTGCTTCGGTCTGCCACACTTTAGTTTGAAAAGACATTCGCGTAAGTTGTAAAGTACATTTGCTTCGGTCTGCCACACTTTAGTTTGAAAAGACATTCGCGTAAGTTGAAAAGTGCATTTGCTTCGGTCTGCCACACATTAGTTTGAAAAGACATTCGCGTAAGTTTGAAAGTACATGGGCTTCGGTCTGCCACACTTTAGTTTGAAAAGACATTCGCGTAAGTTGTAAAGTACATTTGCTTCGGTCTGCCACACTTTAGTTTTAAAAGACATTCGCGTAAGTTTGAAAGTACATTTGCTCGGTCTGCCACACTTTAGTTTGAAAAGACATTCGCGTCAGTTTGAAAGTACATTTGCTTCGGTCTGCCACACTTTAGTTTGAAAAGACATTCGCGTAAGTTTGAAAGTACATTTGCTTTGGTCTGCCACACTTTAGTTTGAAAAGACATTCGCGTAAGTTGTAAAGTACATTTGCTTCGGTCTGCCACACTTTAGTTTGAAAAGACATTCGCGTAAGTTTGAAAGTACATTTGCTTCGGTCTGCCACACCTTAGTTTGAAAAGACATTCGCGTAAGTTTGAAAGTACATTTGCTTCGGTCTGCCAGACTTTAGTTTGAAAAGACATTCGCGTAAGTTTGAAAGTACATTTACTTCGGTCTGCCACACTTTAGTTTGAAAAGACATTCGCGTAAGTTTGAAAGTACATTTGCTTCGGTCTGCCACACTTTAGTTTTAAAAGACATTCGCGTAAGTTTGAAAGTACATTTGCTTCGGTCTGCCACACTTTAGTTTGAAAATACATTTGCGTAAGTTGTAAAGTACCTTTGCTTCGGTCTGCCACACTTTAGTTTGAAAAGACATTCGCGTAAGTTTGAAAGTACATTTGCTTTGGTCTGCCACACTTTAGTTTGAAAAGACATTCGCGTAAAGTTGAAAGTACATTTGCTTCGGTCTGCCACAATTTTGTTTGAAAAGACATTCGCGTAAGTTTGAAAGTACATTTGCTTCGGTCTGCCACACTTTAGTTTGAAAAGACATTCGCGTAAGTTTGAAAGTACATTTGCTTCGGTCTGCCACACTTTAGTTTGAAAAGACATTCGCATAAGTTTGAAAGTACATTTGCTTCGGTCTGCCACACTTTAGTTTGAAAAGACATTCGCGTTAGTTGTAAAGTACATTTGCTTCGGTCTGCTACACTTTAGTTTGAAAAGACATTCGCGTAAGTTTGAAAGTACATTTGCTTCGGTCTGCAACACCTTAGTTTGAAAAGACATTCGTGTAAGTTTGAAAGTACATTTGCTTCGGTCTGCCACACTTTAGTTTGAAAAGACATTCGCGTAAGTTTGAAAGTACATTTACTTCGGTCTGCCACACTTTAGTTTGAAAAGACATTCGCGTAAGTTT
>CAUVYP010000204.1:0-27000 GCA_963556195.1 Sepiola atlantica
AACGAAACTTTGTAGACAGTCTGGAACAGGCCTTTACTACTGAAGTACCAAGTTTCAGAAGTGCAGCTCTTGTACTGCCGGAGATATGTCGATACAAACTGAATACGCAAAACATATACAAAATTTAGCGCGTTTTAAAGTTGATATCGCTTTTGTTTATAACTTCACATTTATTCGAATTGTGCAACGAAACTTTGCAGACAGTCTGGAACAGGCCTTTACTACTGAAGTACCATGTTTCAGAAGTGCAGCTCTTGTACTGCCGGAGATATGTCGATACAAACTGAATACGCAAAACATCAACAAAATTTAGCGCGTTTTAAAGTTGATATCGCTTTTGTTTATAACTTCCACATTTATTCGAATTGTGCAACGAAACTTTGCAGACAGTCGCGGAGACACATGTTCTACTGAAGTACCAAGTTTCAGAAGTGCAGCTCTTGTACTGCCGGAGATATGTCGATACAAACTGAATACGCAAAACATCAACAAAATTTAGTGCGTTTTAAAGTTGATATCGCTTTTGTTTATAACTTCCACATTTATTCGAATTGTGCAACGAAACTTATCAGACAGTCTCGAATAGGCCTTTTCTACTGAAGTACCAAGTTTCAGAAGTGCAGCTTTGTTACTGCCGGAGATATGTCGATACAAACTGAATACGAAAAACATCAACAAAATTTAGCGCGTTTTAAAGTTGATATCGCTTTTGTTTATAACTTCCACATTTATTCGAATTGTGCAACGAAACTTTGCAGACAGTCGCGGAGACACATGTTCTACTGAAGTACCAAGTTTCAGAAGTGCAGCTCTTTGTACTGCCGGAGATATGTCGATACAAACTGAATACGCAAAACATCTACAAAATTTACCGCGTTTTAAAGTTGATATCGCTTTTGTTTATAACTTCCACATTTATTCGAATTGTGCAACGAAACTTTGCAGACAGTCTGGAAGAGGCCTTTACTACTGAAGTACCAAGTTTCAGAAGAGCAGCTCTTGTACTGCCGGAGATATGTCGATACAAACTGAATACGCAAAACATCAACAAAATTTAGCGCGTTTTAAAGTTGATATCGCTTTTGTTTATAACTTCCACATTTATTCGAATTGTGCAATGAAACTTTGCAGACAGTCGCGGAGACACATGTTCTACTGAAGTACCAAGTTTCAGAAGTGCAGCTCTTGTCCTGCCGGAGATATGTCGATACAAACTGAATACGCAAAACATCAACAAAATTTAGCGCGTTTTAAAGTTGATATCGCTTTTGTTTATAACTTCCACATTTATTCGAAATGTGAAACGAAACTTTGCAGACAGTCGCGGAGACACATGTCCTACTGAAGTACCAAGTTTCAGAAGTGCAGCTCTTGTACTGCCGGAGATATGTCGATACAAACTGAATACGCAAAACATCAACAAAATTTAGCGCGTTTTAAAGTTGATATCGCTTTTGTTTATAACTTCGACATTTATTCGAATTGTGCAATGAAACTTTGCAGACAGTCGCGGAGACACATGTTCGACTGAAGTACCAAGTTTCAGAAGTGCAGCTCTTGTACTGCCGGAGATATGTCGATACAAACTGAATACGCAAAACATCAACAAAATTTAGCGCGTTTTAAAGTTGATATCGCTTTTGTTTATAACTTCCACATTTATTCGAATTGTGCAACGAAACTTTGCAGACAGTCGGGAACAGGCCTTTACTACTGAAGTACCAAGTTTCAGAAGTGCAGCTCTTGTACTGCCGGAGATATGTCGATACAAACTGAATACGCAAAACATCAACAAAATTTAGCGCGTTTTAAAGTTGATATCGCTTTTGTTTATAACTTCCACATTTATTCGAATTGTGCAACGAAACTTAGCAGACAGTCGCGGGGACACATGTTCTACTGAAGTACCAAGTTTCAGAAGTGCAGCTCTTGTACTGCCGGAGATATGTCGATACAAACTGAATACGCAAAACATCAACAAAATTTAGCGCGTTTTAAAGTTGATATCGCTTTTGTTTATAACTTCCACATTTATTCGAATAGTGAAACGAAACTTATCAGACAGTCTCGAATAGGCCTTTTCTACTGAAGTACCAAGTTTCAGAAGTGCAGCTCTTGTACTGCCGGAGATATGTCGATACAAACTGAATACGAAAAACATCAACAAAATTTAGCGCGTTTTAAAGTTGATATCGCTTTTGTTTATAACTTCCACATTTATTCGAATTGTGCAACGAAACTTTGCAGACAGTCGCGGAGACACATGTTCTACTGAAGTACCAAGTTTCAGAAGTGCAGCTCTTTGTACTGCCGGAGATATGTCGATACTAACTGAATACGCAAAACATCTACAAAATTTACCGCGTTTTAAAGTTGATATCGCTTTTGTTTATAACTTCCACATTTATTCGAATTGTGCAACGAAACTTTGCAGACAGTCTGGAAGAGGCCTTTACTACTGAAGTACCAAGTTTCAGAAGAGCAGCTCTTGTACTGCCGGAGATATGTCGATACAAACTGAATACGCAAAACATCAACAAAATTTAGCGCGTTTTAAAGTTGATATCGCTTTTGTTTATAACTTCCACATTTATTCGAATTGTGCAATGAAACTTTGCAGACAGTCGCGAGGACACATGTTCTACTGAAGTACCAAGTTTCAGAAGTGCAGCTCTTGTCCTGCCGGAGATATGTCGATACAAACTGAATACGCAAAACATCAACAAAATTTAGCGCGTTTTAAAGTTGATATCGCTTTTGTTTATAACTTCCACATTTATTCGAAATGTGAAACGAAACTTTGCAGACAGTCGCGGAGACACATGTTCTACTGAAGTACCAAGTTTCAGAAGTGCAGCTCTTGTACTGCCGGAGATATGTCGATACAAACTGAATACGCAAAACATCAACAAAATTTAGCGCGTTTTAAAGTTGATATCGCTTTTGTTTATAACTTCCACATTTATTCGAATTGTGCAACGAAACTTTGTAGACAGTCTCGAATAGGCCTTTTCTACTGAAGTACCAAGTTTCAGAAGTGCAGCTCTTGTACTGCCGGAGATATGTCGATACAAACTGAATACGCAAAACATCAACAAAATTTAGCGCGTTTTAAAGTTGATATCGCTTTTGTTTATAACTTCCACATTTATTCGAATTGTGCAACGAAACTTTGTAGACAGTCTGGAACAGGCCTTTGCTACTGAAGTACTAAGTTTCAGAAGTGCAGCTCTTGTACTGCCGGAGATATGTCGATACAAACTGAATACGCAAAACATATACAAAATTTAGCGCGTTTTAAAGTTGATATCGCTTTTGTTTATAACTTCCACATTTATTCGAATTGTGCAACGAAACTTTGCAGACAGTCGCGGAGACACATGTTCTACTGAAGTACCAAAGTACCAAGTTTCAGAAGTGCAGCTCTTGTACTGCCGCAGATATGTAGATACAAACTGAATACGCAAAACATCAACAAAATTTAGCGCGTTTTAAAGTTGATATCGCTTTTGTTTATAACTTCCACATTTATTCGAATTGTGCAACGAAACTTTGCAGACAGTCTGGAAGAGGCCTTTACTACTGAAGTAATAAGTTTCAGAAGTGCAGCTCTTGTCCTGCCGGAGATATGTCGATACAAACTGAATACGCATAACATCAACAAAATTTAGCGCGTTTTAAAGTTGATATCGCTTTTGTTTATAACTTCCACATTTATTCGAATTGTGCAACGAAACTTTGCAGACAGTCTCGAATAGGCCTTTACTACTGAAGTACCAAGTTTCAGAAGTGCAGCTCTTGTACTGCCGGAGATATGTCGATACAAACTGAATACGCAAAACATCAACAAAATTTAGCGCGTTTTAAAGTTGATATCGCTTTTGTTTATAACTTCCACATTTATTCGAATTGTGCAACGAAACTTTGTAGACAGTCTGGAACAGGCCTTTACTACTGAAGTACCAAGTTTCAGAAGTGCAGCTCTTGTACTGCCGGAGATATGTCGATACAAACTGAATACGCAAAACATATACAAAATTTAGCGCGTTTTAAAGTTGATATCGCTTTTGTTTATAACTTCCACATTTATTCGAATTGTGCAACGAAACTTTGCAGACAGTCGCGGAGACACATGTTCTACTGAAGTACCAAGTTTCAGAAGTGCAGCTCTTGTACTGCCGGAGATATGTCGATACAAACTGAATACGCCAACATCAACAAAATTTAGCGCGTTTTAAAGTTGATATCGCTTTTGTTTATAACTTCCACATTTATTCGAATTGTGCAATGAAACTTTGCAGACAGTCGCGGAGACACATGTTCTACTGAAGTACCAAGTTTCAGAAGTGCAGCTCTTGTCCTGCCGGAGATATGTCGATACAAACTGAATACGCAAAACATCTACAAAATTTAGCGCGTTTTAAAGTTGATATCGCTTTTGTTTATAACTTCCACATTTATTCGAATTGTGCAACGAAACTTTGCAGACAGTCTGGAACAGGCCTTTACTACTGGAGTACCAAGTTTCAGAAGTGCAGCTCTTGTACTGTCGGAGATATGTCGATACAAACTGAATACGCAAAACATCAACAAAATTTAGCGCGTTTTAAAGTTGATATCGCTTTTGTTTATAACTTCGACATTTATTCGAATTGTGCAATGAAACTTTGCAGACAGTCGCGGAGACACATGTTCTACTGAAGTACCAAGTTTCAGAAGTGCAGCTCTTGTACTGCCGGAGATATGTCGATACAAACTGAATACGCAAAACATCAACAAAATTTAGCGCGTTTTAAAGTTGATATCGCTTTTGTTTATAACTTCCACATTTATTCGAATTGTGCAACGAAACTTTGCAGACAGTCTGGAACAGGCCTTTACTACTGAAGTACCAAGTTTCAGAAGTGCAGCTCTTGTACTGCCGGAGATATGTCGATACAAACTGAATACGCAAAACATCAACAAAATTTAGCGCGTTTTAAAGTTGATATCGCTTTTGTTTATAACTTCCACATTTATTCGAATTGTGCAACGAAACTTAGCAGACAGTCGCGGAGACACATGTTCAACTGAAGTACCAAGTTTCAGAAGTGCAGCTCTTGTACTGCCGGAGATATGTCGATACAAACTGAATACGCAAAACATCAACAAAATTTAGCGCGTTTTAAAGTTGATATCGCTTTTGTTTATAACTTCCACATTTATTCGAATAGTGAAACGAAACTTATCAGACAGTCTCGAATAGGCCTTTTCTACTGAAGTACCAAGTTTCAGAAGTGCAGCTCTTGTACTGCCGGAGATATGTCGATACAAACTGAATACGAAAAACATCAACAAAATTTAGCGCGTTTTAAAGTTGATATCGCTTTTGTTTATAACTTCCACATTTATTCGAATTGTGCAACGAAACTTTGCAGACAGTCGCGGAGACACATGTTCTACTGAAGTACCTAGTTTCAGAAGTGCAGCTCTTGTACTGCCGGAGATATGTCGATACAAACTGAATACGCAAAACATCTACAAAATTTACCGCGTTTTAAAGTTGATATCGCTTTTGTTTATAACTTCCACATTTATTCGAATTGTGCAACGAAACTTTGCAGACAGTCTGGAAGAGGCCTTTACTACTGAAGTACCAAGTTTCAGAAGAGCAGCTCTTGTACTGCCGGAGATATGTCGATACAAACTGAATACGCAAAACATCAACAAAATTTAGCGCGTTTTAAAGTTGATATCGCTTTTGTTTATAACTTCCACATTTATTCGAATTGTGCAATGAAACTTTGCAGACAGTCGCGGAGACACATGTTCTACTGAAGTACCAAGTTTCAGAAGTGCAGCTCTTGTCCTGCCGGAGATATGTCGATACAAACTGAATACGCAAAACATCAACAAAATTTAGCGCGTTTTAAAGTTGATATCGCTTTTGTTTATAACTTCCACATTTATTCGAAATGTGAAACGAAACTTTGCAGACAGTCGCGGAGACACATGTTCTACTGAAGTACCAAGTTTCAGAAGTGCAGCTCTTGTACTGCCGGAGATATGTCGATACAAACTGAATACGCAAAACATCAACAAAATTTAGCGCGTTTTAAAGTTGATATCGCTTTTGTTTATAACTTCCACATTTATTCGAATTGTGCAACGAAACTTATCAGACAGTCTCGAATAGGCCTTTTCTACTGAAGTACCAAGTTTCAGAAGTGCAGCTCTTGTACTGCCGGAGATATGTCGATACAAACTGAATACGCAAAACATCAACAAAATTCAGCGCGTTTTAAAGTTGATATCGCTTTTGTTTATAACTTCCACATTTATTCGAATTGTGCAACGAAACTTTGTAGACAGTCTGGAACAGGCCTTTACTACTGAAGTACCAAGTTTCAGAAGTGCAGCTCTTGTACTGCCGGAGATATGTCGATACAAACTGAATACGCAAAACATATACAAAATTTAGCGCGTTTTAAAGTTGATATCGCTTTTGTTTATAACTTCACATTTATTCGAATTGTGCAACGAAACTTTGCAGACAGTCTGGAACAGGCCTTTACTACTGAAGTACCAAGTTTCAGAAGTGCAGCTCTTGTACTGCCGGAGATATGTCGATACAAACTGAATACGCAAAACATCAACAAAATTTAGCGCGTTTTAAAGTTGATATCGCTTTTGTTTATAACTTCCACATTTATTCGAATTGTGCAACGAAACTTTGCAGACAGTCGCGGAGACACATGTTCTACTGAAGTACCAAGATTCAGAAGTGCAGCTCTTGTACTGCCGGAGATATGTCGATACAAACTGAATACGCAAAACATCAACAAAATTTAGTGCGTTTTAAAGTTGATATCGCTTTTGTTTATAACTTCCACATTTATTCGAATTGTGCAACGAAACTTATCAGACAGTCTCGAATAGGCCTTTTCTACTGAAGTACCAAGTTTCAGAAGTGCAGCTCTTGTACTGCCGGAGATATGTCGATACAAACTGAATACGAAAAACATCAACAAAATTTAGCGCGTTTTAAAGTTGATATCGCTTTTGTTTATAACTTCCACATTTATTCGAATTGTGCAACGAAACTTTGCAGACAGTCGCGGAGACACATGTTCTACTGAAGTACCAAGTTTCAGAAGTGCAGCTCTTTGTACTGCCGGAGATATGTCGATACAAACTGAATACGCAAAACATCTACAAAATTTACCGCGTTTTAAAGTTGATATCGCTTTTGTTTATAACTTCCACATTTATTCGAATTGTGCAACGAAACTTTGCAGACAGTCTGGAAGAGGCCTTTACTACTGAAGTACCAAGTTTCAGAAGAGCAGCTCTTGTACTGCCGGAGATATGTCGATACAAACTGAATACGCAAAACATCAACAAAATTTAGCGCGTTTTAAAGTTGATATCGCTTTTGTTTATAACTTCCACATTTATTCGAATTGTGCAATGAAACTTTGCAGACAGTCGCGGAGACACATGTTCTACTGAAGTACCAAGTTTCAGAAGTGCAGCTCTTGTCCTGCCGGAGATATGTCGATACAAACTGAATACGCAAAACATCAACAAAATTTAGCGCGTTTTAAAGTTGATATCGCTTTTGTTTATAACTTCCACATTTATTCGAAATGTGAAACGAAACTTTGCAGACAGTCGCGGAGACACATGTTCTACTGAAGTACCAAGTTTCAGAAGTGCAGCTCTTGTACTGCCGGAGATATGTCGATACAAACTGAATACGCAAAACATCAACAAAATTTAGCGCGTTTTAAAGTTGATATCGCTTTTGTTTATAACTTCGACATTTATTCGAATTGTGCAATGAAACTTTGCAGACAGTCGCGAAGATACACGTTCTACTGAAGTACCAAGTTTCAGAAGTGCAGCTCTTGTACTGCCGGAGATATGTCGATACAAACTGAATACGCAAAACATCAACAAAATTTAGCGCGTTTTAAAGTTGATATCGCTTTTGTTTATAACTTCCACATTTATTCGAATTGTGCAACGAAACTTTGCAGACAGTCTGGAACAGGCCTTTACTACTGAAGTACCAAGTTTCAGAAGTGCAGCTCTTGTACTGCCGGAGATATGTCGATACAAACTGAATACGCAAAACATCAACAAAATTTAGCGCGTTTTAAAGTTGATATCGCTTTTGTTTATAACTTCCACATTTATTCGAATTGTGCAACGAAACTTTGCAGACAGTCGCGGGGACACATGTTCTACTGAAGTACCAAGTTTCAGAAGTGCAGCTCTTGTACTGCCGGAGATATGTCGATACAAACTGAATACGCAAAACATCAACAAAATTTAGCGCGTTTTAAAGTTGATATCGCTTTTGTTTATAACTTCCACATTTATTCGAATAGTGAAACGAAACTTATCAGACAGTCTCGAATAGGCCTTTTCTACTGAAGTACCAAGTTTCAGAAGTGCAGCTCTTGTACTGCCGGAGATATGTCGATACAAACTGAATACGAAAAACATCAACAAAATTTAGCGCGTTTTAAAGTTGATATCGCTTTTGTTTATAACTTCCACATTTATTCGAATTGTGCAACGAAACTTTGCAGACAGTCGCGGAGACACATGTTCTACTGAAGTACCTAGTTTCAGAAGTGCAGCTCTTGTACTGCCGGAGATATGTCGATACAAACTGAATACGCAAAACATCTACAAAATTTACCGCGTTTTAAAGTTGATATCGCTTTTGTTTATAACTTCCACATTTATTCGAATTGTGCAACGAAACTTTGCAGACAGTCTGGAAGAGGCCTTTACTACTGAAGTACCAAGTTTCAGAAGAGCAGCTCTTGTACTGCCGGAGATATGTCGATACAAACTGAATACGCAAAACATCAACAAAATTAAGCGCGTTTTAAAGTTGATATCGCTTTTGTTTATAACTTCCACATTTATTCGAATTGTGCAATGAAACTTTGCAGACAGTCGCGGAGACACATGTTCTACTGAAGTACCAAGTTTCAGAAGTGCAGCTCTTGTCCTGCCGGAGATATGTCGATACAAACTGAATACGCAAAACATCAACAAAATTTAGCGCGTTTTAAAGTTGATATCGCTTTTGTTTATAACTTCCACATTTATTCGAAATGTGAAACGAAACTTTGCAGACAGTCGCGGAGACACATGTTCTACTGAAGTACCAAGTTTCAGAAGTGCAGCTCTTGTACTGCCGGAGATATGTCGATACAAACTGAATACGCAAAACATCAACAAAATTTAGCGCGTTTTAAAGTTGATATCGCTTTTGTTTATAACTTCCACATTTATTCGAATTGTGCAACGAAACTTATCAGACAGTCTCGAATAGGCCTTTTCTACTGAAGTACCAAGTTTCAGAAGTGCAGCTCTTGTACTGCCGGAGATATGTCGATACAAACTGAATACGCAAAACATCAACGAAATTCAGCGCGTTTTTAAGTTGATATCGCTTTTGTTTATAACTTCCACATTTATTCGAATTGTGCAACGAAACTTTGTAGACAGTCTGGAACAGGCCTTTACTACTGAAGTACCAAGTTTCAGAAGTGCAGCTCTTGTACTGCCGGAGATATGTCGATACAAACTGAATACGCAAAACATATACAAAATTTAGCGCGTTTTAAAGTTGATATCGCTTTTGTTTATAACTTCCACATTTATTCGAATTGTGCAACGAAACTTTGCAGACAGTCTGGAACAGGCCTTTACTACTGAAGTACCAAGTTTCAGAAGTGCAGCTCTTGTACTGCCGGAGATATGTCGATACAAACTGAATACGCAAAACATCAACAAAATTTAGCGCGTTTTAAAGTTGATATCGCTTTTGTTTATAACTTCCACATTTATTCGAATTGTGCAACGAAACTTTGCAGACAGTCGCGGAGACACATGTTCTACTGAAGTACCAAGTTTCAGAAGTGCAGCTCTTGTACTGCCGGAGATATGTCGATACAAACTGAATACGCAAAACATCAACAAAATTTAGTGCGTTTTAAAGTTGATATCGCTTTTGTTTATAACTTCCACATTTATTCGAATTGTGCAACGAAACTTATCAGACAGTCTCGAATAGGCCTTTTCTACTGAAGTACCAAGTTTCAGAAGTGCAGCTCTTGTACTGCCGGAGATATGTCGATACAAACTGAATACGAAAAACATCAACAAAATTTAGCGCGTTTTAAAGTTGATATCGCTTTTGTTTATAACTTCCACATTTATTCGAATTGTGCAACGAAACTTTGCAGACAGTCGCGGAGACACATGTTCTACTGAAGTACCAAGTTTCAGAAGTGCAGCTCTTTGTACTGCCGGAGATATGTCGATACAAACTGAATACGCAAAACATCTACAAAATTTACCGCGTTTTAAAGTTGATATCGCTTTTGTTTATAACTTCCACATTTATTCGAATTGTGCAACGAAACTTTGCAGACAGTCTGGAAGAGGCCTTTACTACTGAAGTACCAAGTTTCAGAAGAGCAGCTCTTGTACTGCCGCAGATATGTCGATACAAACTGAATACGCAAAACATCAACAAAATTTAGCGCGTTTTAAAGTTGATATCGCTTTTGTTTATAACTTCCACATTTATTCGAATTGTGCAACGAAACTTTGCAGACAGTCGCGGAGACACATGTTCTACTGAAGTACCAAGTTTCAGAAGTGCAGCTCTTTTACTGCCGGAGATATGTCGATACAAACTGAATACGCAAAACATCTACAAAATTTAGCGCGTTTTAAAGTTGATATCGCTTTTGTTTATAACTTCCACATTTATTCGAATTGTGCAACGAAACTTTGCAGACAGTCTGGAACAGGCCTTTACTACTGAAGTACCAAGTTTCAGAAGTGCAGCTCTTGTACTGCCGGAGATATGTCGATACAAACTGAATACGCAAAACATCAACAAAATTTAGCGCGTTTTAAAGTTGATATCGCTTTTGTTTATAACTTCCACATTTATTCGAATTGTGCAACGAAACTTATCAGACAGTCTCGAATAGGCCTTTTCTACTGAAGTACCAAGTTTCAGAAGTGCAGCTCTTGTACTGCCGGAGATATGTCGATACAAACTGAATACGCAAAACATCAACAAAATTTAGCGCGTTTTAAAGTTGATATCGCTTTTGTTTATAACTTCCACATTTATTCGAATTGTGCAACGAAACTTTGTAGACAGTCTGGAACAGGCCTTTACTACTGAAGTACCAAGTTTCAGAAGTGCAGCTCTTGTACTGTCGGAGATATGTCGATACAAACTGAATACGCAAAACATATACAAAATTTAGCGCGTTTTAAAGTTGATATCGCTTTTGTTTATAACTTCCACATTTATTCGAATTGTGCAACGAAACTTTGCAGACAGTCTGGAACAGGCCTTTACTACTGAAGTACCAAGTTTCAGAAGTGCAGCTCTTGTACTGTCGGAGATATGTCGATACAAACTGAATACGCAAAACATCAACAAAATTTAGCGCGTTTTAAAGTTGATATCGCTTTTGTTTATAACTTCCACATTTATTCGAATTGTGCAATGAAACTTTGTAGACAGTCGCGGAGACACATGTTCTACTGAAGTACCAAGTTTCAGAAGTGCAGCTCTTGTACTGCCGGAGATATGTCGATACAAACTGAATACGCAAAACATCAACAAAATTTAGCGCGTTTTAAAGTTGATATCGCTTTGGTTTATAACTTCCACATTTATTCGAATTGTGCAACGAAACTTTGCAGACAGTCTGGAACAGGCCTTTACTACTGAAGTACCAAGTTTCAGACGTGCAGCTCTTGTACTGCCGGAGATATGTCGATACAAACTGAATACGCAAAACATATACAAAATTTAGCGCGTTTTAAAGTTGATATCGCTTTTGTTTATAACTTCCACATTTATTCGAATTGTGCCACGAAACTTTGCAGACAGTCGCGGAGACACATGTTCTACTGAAGTACTAAGTTTCAGAAGTGCATCTCTTGTACTGCCGGAGATATGTCGATACAAACTGAATACGCAAAACATCAACAAAATTTAGCGCGTTTTAAAGTTGATATCGCTTTTGTTTATAACTTCCACATTTATTCGAATTGTGCAACCAAACTTTGCAGACAGTCGCGGAGACACATGTTCTACTGAAGTACTAAGTTTCAGAAGTGCAGCTCTTGTCCTGCCGGAGATATGTCGATACAAACTGAATACGCAAAACATCAACAAAATTTAGCGCGTTTTAAAGTTGATATCGCTTTTGTTTATAACTTCCACATTTATTCGAATTGTGCAATGAAACTTTGCAGACAGTCGCGGAGACACATGTTCTACTGAAGTACCAAGTTTCAGAAGTGCAGCTCTTGTCCTGCCGGAGATATGTCGATACAAACTGAATACGCAAAACATCAACAAAATTTAGCGCGTTTTAAAGTTGATATCGCTTTTGTTTATAACTTCCACATTTATTCGAAATGTGAAACGAAACTTTGCAGACAGTCGCGGAGACACATGTTCTACTGAAGTACCAAGTTTCAGAAGTGCAGCTCTTGTACTGCCGGAGATATGTCGATACAAACTGAATACGCAAAACATCAACAAAATTTAGCGCGTTTTAAAGTTGATATCGCTTTTGTTTATAACTTCCACATTTATTCGAATTGTGCAACGAAACTTTGTAGACAGTCTGGAACAGGCCTTTACTACTGAAGTACCAAGTTTCAGAAGTGCAGCTCTTGTACTGTCGGAGATATGTCGATACAAACTGAATACGCAAAACATCAACAAAATTTAGCGCGTTTTAAAGTTGATATCGCTTTTGTTTATAACTTCCACATTTATTCGAATTGTGCAACGAAACTTTGTAGACAGTCTGGAACAGGCCTTTGCTACTGAAGTACTAAGTTTCAGAAGTGCAGCTCTTGTACTGCCGGAGATATGTCGATACAAACTGAATACGCAAAACATATACAAAATTTAGCGCGTTTTAAAGTTGATATCGCTTTTGTTTATAACTTCCACATTTATTCGAATTGTGCAACGAAACTTTGCAGACAGTCTCGAATAGGCCTTTACTACTGAAGTACCAAGTTTCAGAAGTGCAGCTCTTGTACTGCCGGAGATATGTCGATACAAACTGAATACGCAAAACATCAACAAAATTTAGCGCGTTTTAAAGTTGATATCGCTTTTGTTTATAACTTCCACATTTATTCGAATTGTGCAACGAAACTTTGTAGACAGTCTGGAACAGGCCTTTACTACTGAAGTACCAAGTTTCAGAAGTGCAGCTCTTGTACTGCCGGAGATATGTCGATACAAACTGAATACGCAAAACATATACAAAATTTAGCGCGTTTTAAAGTTGATATCGCTTTTGTTTATAACTTCCACATTTATTCGAATTGTGCAACGAAACTTTGCAGACAGTCGCGGAGACACATGTTCTACTGAAGTACCAAGTTTCAGAAGTGCAGCTCTTGTACTGCCGCAGATATGTCGATACAAACTGAATACGCAAAACATCAACAAAATTTAGCGCGTTTTAAAGTTGATATCGCTTTTGTTTATAACTTCCACATTTATTCGAATTGTGCAACGAAACTTTGCAGACAGTCGCGGAGACACATGTTCTACTGAAGTACCAAGTTTCAGAAGTGCAGCTCTTTTACTGCCGGAGATATGTCGATACAAACTGAATACGCAAAACATCTACAAAATTTAGCGCGTTTTAAAGTTGATATCGCTTTTGTTTATAACTTCCACATTTATTCGAATTGTGCAACGAAACTTTGCAGACAGTCTGGAACAGGCCTTTACTACTGAAGTACCAAGTTTCAGAAGTGCAGCTCTTGTACTGCCGGAGATATGTCGATACAAACTGAATACGCAAAACATCAACAAAATTTAGCGCGTTTTAAAGTTGATATCGCTTTTGTTTAAAACTTCCACATTTATTCGAATTGTGCAACGAAACTTATCAGACAGTCTCGAATAGGCCTTTTCTACTGAAGTACCAAGTTTCAGAAGTGCAGCTCTTGTACTGCCGGAGATATGTCGATACAAACTGAATACGCAAAACATCAACAAAATTTAGCGCGTTTTAAAGTTGATATCGCTTTTGTTTATAACTTCCACATTTATTCGAATTGTGCAACGAAACTTTGTAGACAGTCTGGAACAGGCCTTTACTACTGAAGTACCAAGTTTCAGAAGTGCAGCTCTTGTACTGTCGGAGATATGTCGATACAAACTGAATACGCAAAACATATACAAAATTTAGCGCGTTTTAAAGTTGATATCGCTTTTGTTAATAACTTCCACATTTATTCGAATTGTGCAACGAAACTTTGCAGACAGTCGCGGAGACAAATGTTCTACTGAAGTACCAAGTTTCAGAAGTGCAGCTCTTGTACTGCCGGAGATATGTCGATACAAACTGAATACGCAAAACATCAACAAAATTTAGCGCGTTTTAAAGTTGATATCGCTTTTGTTTATAACTTCCACATTTATTCGAATTGTGCAACGAAACTTTGCAGACAGTCTGGAACAGGCCTTTACTACTGAAGTACCAAGTTTCAGAAGTGCAGCTCTTGTACTGTCGGAGATATGTCGATACAAACTGAATACGCAAAACATCAACAAAATTTAGCGCGTTTTAAAGTTGATATCGCTTTTGTTTATAACTTCCACATTTATTCGAATTGTGCAATGAAACTTTGTAGACAGTCGCGGAGACACATGTTCTACTGAAGTACCAAGTTTCAGAAGTGCAGCTCTTGTACTGCCGGAGATATGTCGATACAAACTGAATACGCAAAACATCAACAAAATTTAGCGCGTTTTAAAGTTGATATCGCTTTGGTTTATAACTTCCACATTTATTCGAATTGTGCAACGAAACTTTGCAGACAGTCTGGAACAGGCCTTTACTACTGAAGTACCAAGTTTCAGACGTGCAGCTCTTGTACTGCCGGAGATATGTCGATACAAACTGAATACGCAAAACATATACAAAATTTAGCGCGTTTTAAAGTTGATATCGCTTTTGTTTATAACTTCCACATTTATTCGAATTGTGCCACGAAACTTTGCAGACAGTCGCGGAGACACATGTTCTACTGAAGTAGTAAGTTTCAGAAGTGCAGCTCTTGTACTGCCGCAGATATGTCGATACAAACTGAATACGCAAAACATCAACAAAATTTAGCGCGTTTTAAAGTTGATATCGCTTTTGTTTATAACTTCCACATTTATTCGAATTGTGCAACGAAACTTTGCAGACAGTCGCGGAGACACATGTTCTACTGAAGTACCAAGTTTCAGAAGTGCAGCTCTTGTCCTGCCGGAGATATGTCGATACAAACTGAATACGCAAAACATCAACAAAATTTAGCGCGTTTTAAAGTTGATATCGCTTTTGTTTATAACTTCCACATTTATTCGAATTGTGCAACGAAACTTTGCAGACAGTCTCGAATAGGCCTTTACTACTGAAGTACCAAGTTTCAGAAGTGCAGCTCTTGTACTGCCGGAGATATGTCGATACAAACTGAATACGCAAAACATCAACAAAATTTAGCGCGTTTTAAAGTTGATATCGCTTTTGTTTATAACTTCCACATTTATTCGAATTGTGCAACGAAACTTTGTAGACAGTCTGGAACAGGCCTTTACTACTGAAGTACCAAGTTTCAGAAGTGCAGCTCTTGTACTGCCGGAGATATGTCGATACAAACTGAATACGCAAAACATATACAAAATTTAGCGCGTTTTAAAGTTGATATCGCTTTTGTTTATAACTTCCACATTTATTCGAATTGTGCAACGAAACTTTGCAGACAGTCGCGGAGACACATGTTCTACTGAAGTACCAAGTTTCAGAAGTGCAGCTCTTGTACTGCCGCAGATATGTCGATACAAACTGAATACGCAAAACATCAACAAAATTTAGCGCGTTTTAAAGTTGATATCGCTTTTGTTTATAACTTCCACATTTATTCGAATTGTGCAACGAAACTTTGCAGACAGTCGCGTAGACACATGTTCTACTGAAGTACCAAGTTTCAGAAGTGCAGCTCTTTTACTGCCGGAGATATGTCGATACAAACTGAATACGCAAAACATCTACAAAATTTACCGCGTTTTAAAGTTGATATCGCTTTTGTTTATAACTTCCACATTTATTCGAATTGTGCAACGAAACTTTGCAGACAGTCTGGAACAGGCCTTAACTACTGAAGTACCAAGTTTCAAGAGTGCAGCTCTTGTACTGCCGGAGATATGTCGATACAAACTTAATACGCAAAACATCAACAAAATTTAGCGCGTTTTAAAGTTGATATCGCTTTTGTTTATAACTTCAACATTTATTCGAATTGTGCAACGAAACTTTGCAGACAGTCGCGGAGACACATGTTCTACTGAAGTACCAAGTTTCAGAAGTGCAGCTCTTGTACTGCCGGAGATATGTCGATACAAACTGAATACGCAAAACATCAACAAAATTTAGCGCGTTTTAAAGTTGATATCGCTTTTGTTTATAACTTCCACATTTATTCGAATTGTGCAACGAAACTTATCAGACAGTCTCGAATAGGCCTTTTCTACTGAAGTACCAAGTTTCAGAAGTGCAGCTCTTGTACTGCCGGAGATATGTCGATACAAACTGAATACGCAAAACATCAACAAAATTTAGCGCGTTTTAAAGTTGATATCGCTTTTGTTTATAACTTCCACATTTATTCGAATTGTGCAACGAAACTTTGCAGACAGTCTGGAAGAGGCCTTTACTACTGAAGTAATAAGTTTCAGAAGTGCAGCTCTTGTCCTGCCGGAGATATGTCGATACAAACTGAATACGCAAAACATCAACAAAATTTAGCGCGTTTTAAAGTTGATATCGCTTTTGTTTATAACTTCCACATTTATTCGAATTGTGCAACGAAACTTTGCAGACAGTCTCGAATAGGCCTTTACTACTGAAGTACCAAGTTTCAGAAGTGCAGCTCTTGTACTGCCGGAGATATGTCGATACAAACTGAATACGCAAAACATCAACAAAATTTAGCGCGTTTTAAAGTTGATATCGCTTTTGTTTATAACTTCCACATTTATTCGAATTGTGCAACGAAACTTTGTAGACAGTCTGGAACAGGCCTTTACTACTGAAGTACCAAGTTTCAGAAGTGCAGCTCTTGTACTGCCGGAGATATGTCGATACAAACTGAATACGCAAAACATATACAAAATTTAGCGCGTTTTAAAGTTGATATCGCTTTTGTTTATAACTTCCACATTTATTCGAATTGTGCAACGAAACTTTGCAGACAGTCGCGGAGACACATGTTCTACTGAAGTACCAAGTTTCAGAAGTGCAGCTCTTGTACTGCCGCAGATATGTCGATACAAACTGAATACGCAAAACATCAACAAAATTTAGCGCGTTTTAAAGTTGATATCGCTTTTGTTTATAACTTCCACATTTATTCGAATTGTGCAACGAAACTTTGCAGACAGTCGCGGAGACACATGTTCTACTGAAGTACCAAGTTTCAGAAGTGCAGCTCTTTTACTGCCGGAGATATGTCGATACAAACTGAATACGCAAAACATCTACAAAATTTAGCGCGTTTTAAAGTTGATATCGCTTTTGTTTATAACTTCCACATATATTCGAATTGTGCAACGAAACTTTGCAGACAGTCTGGAACAGGCCTTTACTACTGAAGTACCAAGTTTCAGAAGTGCAGCTCTTGTACTGCCGGAGATATGTCGATACAAACTGAATACGCAAAACATCAACAAAATTTAGCGCGTTTTAAAGTTGATATCGCTTTTGTTTATAACTTCCACATTTATTCGAATTGTGCAACGAAACTTATCAGACAGTCTCGAATAGGCCTTTTCTACTGAAGTACCAAGTTTCAGAAGTGCAGCTCTTGTACTGCCGGAGATATGTCGATACAAACTGAATACGCAAAACATCAACAAAATTTAGCGCGTTTTAAAGTTGATATCGCTTTTGTTTATAACTTCCACATTTATTCGAATTGTGCAACGAAACTTTGTAGACAGTCTGGAACAGGCCTTTACTACTGAAGTACCAATATTCAGAAGTGCAGCTCTTGTACTGTCGGAGATATGTCGATACAAACTGAATACGCAAAACATATACAAAATTTAGCGCGTTTTAAAGTTGATATCGCTTTTGTTTATAACTTCCACATTTATTCGAATTGTGCAACGAAACTTTGCAGACAGTCGCGGAGACAAATGTTCTACTGAAGTACCAAGTTTCAGAAGTGCAGCTCTTGTACTGCCGGAGATATGTCGATACAAACTGAATACGCAAAACATCAACAAAATTTAGCGCGTTTTAAAGTTGATATCGCTTTTGTTTATAACTTCCACATTTATTCGAATTGTGCAACGAAACTTTGCAGACAGTCTGGAACAGGCCTTTACTACTGAAGTACCAAGTTTCAGAAGTGCAGCTCTTGTACTGCCGCAGATATGTCGATACAAACTGAATACGCAAAACATCAACAAAATTTAGCGCGTTTTAAAGTTGATATCGCTTTTGTTTATAACTTCCACATTTATTCGAATTGTGCAACGAAACTTTGCAGACAGTCGCGGAGACACATGTTCTACTGAAGTACCAAGTTTCAGAAGTGCAGCTCTTGTCCTGCCGGAGATATGTCGATACAAACTGAATACGCAAAACATCAACAAAATTTAGCGCGTTTTAAAGTTGATATCGCTTTTGTTTATAACTTCCACATTTATTCGAATTGTGCAACGAAACTTTGTAGACAGTCTGGAACAGGCCTTTACTACTGAAGTACCAAGTTTCAGAAGTGCAGCTCTTGTACTGCCGGAGATATGTCGATACAAACTGAATACGCAAAACATATACAAAATTTAGCGCGTTTTAAAGTTGATATCGCTTTTGTTTATAACTTCCACATTTATTCGAATTGTGCAACGAAACTTTGCAGACAGTCGCGGAGACACATGTTCTACTGAAGTACCAAGTTTCAGAAGTGCAGCTCTTGTACTGCCGGAGATATGTCGATACAAACTGAA
Source organism: Sepiola atlantica (assembly GCA_963556195.1). Lineage (NCBI taxonomy): Eukaryota > Metazoa > Mollusca > Cephalopoda > Sepiida > Sepiolidae > Sepiola > Sepiola atlantica. The sequence goes on from CAUVYP010000204.1 coordinate 19,085, forward strand.
TACGCAAAACATCAACAAAATTTAGCGCGTTTTAAAGTTGATATCGCTTTTGTTTATAACTTCAACATTTATTCGAATTGTGCAACGAAACTTTGCAGACAGTCGCGGAGACACATGTTCTACTGAAGTACCAAGTTTCAGAAGTGCAGCTCTTGTACTGCCGGAGATATGTCGATACAAACTGAATACGCAAAACATCAACAAAATTTAGCGCGTTTTAAAGTTGATATCGCTTTTGTTTATAACTTCCACATTTATTCGAATTGTGCAACGAAACTTATCAGACAGTCTCGAATAGGCCTTTTCTACTGAAGTACCAAGTTCCAGAAGTGCAGCTCTTGTACTGCCGGAGATATGTCGATACAAACTGAATACGCAAAACATCAACAAAATTTAGCGCGTTTTAAAGTTGATATCGCTTTTGTTTATAACTTCCACATTTATTCGAATTGTGCAACGAAACTTTGCAGACAGTCTGGAAGAGGCCTTTACTACTGAAGTAATAAGTTTCAGAAGTGCAGCTCTTGTCCTGCCGGAGATATGTCGATACAAACTGAATACGCAAAACATCAACAAAATTTAGCGCGTTTTAAAGTTGATATCGCTTTTGTTTATAACTTCCACATTTATTCGAATTGTGCAACGAAACTTTGCAGACAGTCTCGAATAGGCCTTTACTACTGAAGTACCAAGTTTCAGAAGTGCAGCTCTTGTACTGCCGGAGATATGTCGATACAAACTGAATACGCAAAACATCAACAAAATTTAGCGCGTTTTAAAGTTTATATCGCTTTTGTTTATAACTTCAACATTTATTCGAATTGTGCAACGAAACTTTGTAGACAGTCTGGAACAGGCCTTTACTACTGAAGTACCAAGTTTCAGAAGTGCAGCTCTTGTACTGCCGGAGATATGTCGATACAAACTGAATACGCAAAACATATACAAAATTTAGCGCGTTTTAAAGTTGATATCGCTTTTGTTTATAACTTCCACATTTATTCGAATTGTGCAACGAAACTTTGCAGACAGTCGCGGAGACACATGTTCTACTGAAGTACCAAGTTTCAGAAGTGCAGCTCTTGTACTGCCGCAGATATGTCGATACAAACTGAATACGCAAAACATCAACAAAATTTAGCGCGTTTTAAAGTTGATATCGCTTTTGTTTATAACTTCCACATTTATTCGAATTGTGCAACGAAACTTTGCAGACAGTCGCGGAGACACATGTTCTACTGAAGTACCAAGTTTCAGAAGTGCAGCTCTTTTACTGCCGGAGATATGTCGATACAAACTGAATACGCAAAACATCTACAAAATTTAGCGCGTTTTAAAGTTGATATCGCTTTTGTTTATAACTTCCACATTTATTCGAATTGTGCAACGAAACTTTGCAGACAGTCTGGAACAGGCCTTTACTACTGAAGTACCAAGTTTCAGAAGTGAAGCTCTTGTACTGCCGGAGATATGTCGATACAAACTGAATACGCAAAACATCAACAAAATTTAGCGCGTTTTAAAGTTGATATCGCTTTTGTTTATAACTTCCACATTTATTCGAATTGTGCAACGAAACTTATCAGACAGTCTCGAATAGGCCTTTTCTACTGAAGTACCAAGTTTCAGAAGTGCAGCTCTTGTACTGCCGGAGATATGTCGATACAAACTGAATACGCAAAACATCAACAAAATTTAGCGCGTTTTAAAGTTGATATCGCTTTTGTTTATAACTTCCACATTTATTCGAATTGTGCAACGAAACTTTGTAGACAGTCTGGAACAGGCCTTTACTACTGAAGTACCAAGTTTCAGAAGTGCAGCTCTTGTACTGTCGGAGATATGTCGATACAAACTGAATACGCAAAACATATACAAAATTTAGCGCGTTTTAAAGTTGATATCGCTTTTGTTTATAACTTCCACATTTATTCGAATTGTGCAACGAAACTTTGCAGACAGTCGCGGAGACAAATGTTCTACTGAAGTACCAAGTTTCAGAAGTGCAGCTCTTGTACTGCCGGAGATATGTCGATACAAACTGAATACGCAAAACATCAACAAAATTTAGCGCGTTTTAAAGTTGATATCGCTTTTGTTTATAACTTCCACATTTATTCGAATTGTGCAACGAAACTTTGCAGACAGTCTGGAACAGGCCTTTACTACTGAAGTACCAAGTTTCAGAAGTGCAGCTCTTGTACTGTCGGAGATATGTCGATACAAACTGAATACGCAAAACATCAACAAAATTTAGCGCGTTTTAAAGTTGATATCGCTTTTGTTTATAACTTCCACATTTATTCGAATTGTGCAATGAAACTTTGTAGACAGTCGCGGAGACACATGTTCTACTGAAGTACCAAGTTTCAGAAGTGCAGCTCTTGTACTGCCGGAGATATGTCGATACAAACTGAATACGCAAAACATCAACAAAATTTAGCGCGTTTTAAAGTTGATATCGCTTTGGTTTATAACTTCCACATTTATTCGAATTGTGCAACGAAACTTTGCAGACAGTCTGGAACAGGCCTTTACTACTGAAGTACCAAGTTTCAGACGTGCAGCTCTTGTACTGCCGGAGATATGTCGATACAAACTGAATACGCAAAACATATACAAAATTTAGCGCGTTTTAAAGTTGATATCGCTTTTGTTTATAACTTCCACATTTATTCGAATTGTGCCACGAAACTTTGCAGACAGTCGCGGAGACACATGTTCTACTAAAGTAGTAAGTTTCAGAAGTGCAGCTCTTGTACTGCCGCAGATATGTCGATACAAACTGAATACGCAAAACATCAAAAAAATTTAGCGCGTTTTAAAGTTGATATCGCTTTTGTTTATAACTTCCACATTTATTCGAATTGTGCAACGAAACTTTGCAGACAGTCGCGGAGACACATGTTCTACTGAAGTACCAAGTTTCAGAAGTGCAGCTCTTGTCCTGCCGGAGATATGTCGATACAAACTGAATACGCAAAACATCAACAAAATTTAGCGCGTTTTAAAGTTGATATCGCTTTTGTTTATAACTTCCACATTTATTCGAATTGTGCAACGAAACTTTGCAGACAGTCTTGAATAGGCCTTTACTACTGAAGTACCAAGTTTCAGAAGTGCAGCTCTTGTACTGCCGGAGATATGTCGATACAAACTGAATACGCAAAACATCAACAAAATTTAGCGCGTTTTAAAGTTGATATCGCTTTTGTTTATAACTTCCACATTTATTCGAATTGTGCAACGAAACTTTGTAGACAGTCTGGAACAGGCCTTTACTACTGAAGTACCAAGTTTCAGAAGTGCAGCTCTTGTACTGCCGGAGATATGTCGATACAAACTGAATACGCAAAACATATACAAAATTTAGCGCGTTTTAAAGTTGATATCGCTTTTGTTTATAACTTCCACATTTATTCGAATTGTGCAACGAAACTTTGCAGACAGTCGCGGAGACACATGTTCTACTGAAGTACCAAGTTTCAGAAGTGCAGCTCTTGTACTGCCGCAGATATGTCGATACAAACTGAATACGCAAAACATCAACAAAATTTAGCGCGTTTTAAAGTTGATATCGCTTTTGTTTATAACTTCCACATTTATTCGAATTGTGCAACGAAACTTTGCAGACAGTCGCGTAGACACATGTTCTACTGAAGTACCAAGTTTCAGAAGTGCAGCTCTTTTACTGCCGGAGATATGTCGATACAAACTGAATACGCAAAACATCTACAAAATTTAGCGCGTTTTAAAGTTGATATCGCTTTTGTTTATAACTTCCACATTTATTCGAATTGTGCAACGAAACTTTGCAGACAGTCTGGAACAGGCCTTTACTACTGAAGTACCAAGTTTCAGAAGTGCAGCTCTTGTACTGCCGGAGATATGTCGATACAAACTGAATACGCAAAACATCAACAAAATTTAGCGCGTTTTAAAGTTGATATCGCTTTTGTTTATAACTTCAACATTTATTCGAATTGTGCAACGAAACTTTGCAGACAGTCGCGGAGACACATGTTCTACTGAAGTACCAAGTTTCAGAAGTGCAGCTCTTGTACTGCCGGAGATATGTCGATACAAACGGAATACGCAAAACATCAACAAAATTTAGCGCGTTTTAAAGTTGATATCGCTTTTGTTTATAACTTCCACATTTATTCGAATTGTGCAACGAAACTTATCAGACAGTCTCGAATAGGCCTTTTCTACTGAAGTACCAAGTTTCAGAAGTGCAGCTCTTGTACTGCCGGAGATATGTCGATACAAACTGAATACGCAAAACATCAACAAAATTTAGCGCGTTTTAAAGTTGATATCGCTTTTGTTTATAACTTCCACATTTATTCGAATTGTGCCACGAAACTTTGTAGACAGTCTGGAACAGGCCTTTACTACTGAAGTACCAAGTTTCAGAAGTGCAGCTCTTGTACTGTCGGAGATATGTCGATACAAACTGAATACGCAAAACATATACAAAATTTAGCGCGTTTTAAAGTTGATATCGCTTTTGTTTATAACTTCCACATTTATTCGAATTGTGCAACGAAACTTTGCAGACAGTCGCGGAGACAAATGTTCTACTGAAGTACCAAGTTTCAGAAGTGCAGCTCTTGTACTGCCGGAGATATGTCGATACAAACTGAATACGCAAAACATCAACAAAATTTAGCGCGTTTTAAAGTTGATATCGCTTTTGTTTATAACTTCCACATTTATTCGAATTGTGCAACGAAACTTTGCAGACAGTCTGGAACAGGCCTTTACTACTGAAGTACCAAGTTTCAGAAGTGCAGCTCTTGTACTGTCGGAGATATGTCGATACAAACTGAATACGCAAAACATCAACAAAATTTAGCGCGTTTTAAAGTTGATATCGCTTTTGTTTATAACTTCCACATTTATTCGAATTGTGCAATGAAACTTTGTAGACAGTCGCGGAGACACATGTTCTACTGAAGTACCAAGTTTCAGAAGTGCAGCTCTTGTACTGCCGGAGATATGTCGATACAAACTGAATACGCAAAACATCAACAAAATTTAGCGCGTTTTAAAGTTGATATCGCTTTGGTTTATAACTTCCACATTTATTCGAATTGTGCAACGAAACTTTGCAGACAGTCTGGAACAGGCCTTTACTACTGAAGTACCAAGTTTCAGACGTGCAGCTCTTGTACTGCCGGAGATATGTCGATACAAACTGAATACGCAAAACATATACAAAATTTAGCGCGTTTTAAAGTTGATATCGCTTTTGTTTATAACTTCCACATTTATTCGAATTGTGCCACGAAACTTTGCAGACAGTCGCGGAGACACATGTTCTACTGAAGTACTAAGTTTCAGAAGTGCAGCTCTTGTACTGCCGCAGATATGTCGATACAAACTGAATACGCAAAACATCAACAAAATTTAGCGCGTTTTAAAGTTGATATCGCTTTTGTTTATAACTTCCACATTTATTCGAATTGTGCAACCAAACTTTGCAGACAGTCGCGGAGACACATGTTCTACTGAAGTACCAAGTTTCAGAAGTGCAGCTCTTGTCCTGCCGGAGATATGTCGATACAAACTGAATACGCAAAACATATACAAAATTTAGCGCGTTTTAAAGTTGATATCGCTTTTGTTTATAACTTCCACATTTATTCGAATTGTGCAACGAAACTTTGCAGACAGTCTCGAATAGGCCTTTACTACTGAAGTACCAAGTTTCAGAAGTGCAGCTCTTGTACTGCCGGAGATATGTCGATACAAACTGAATACGCAAAACATCAACAAAATTTAGCGCGTTTTAAAGTTGATATCGCTTTTGTTTATAACTTCCACATTTATTCGAATTGTGCAACGAAACTTTGTAGACAGTCTGGAACAGGCCTTTACTACTGAAGTACCAAGTTTCAGAAGTGCAGCTCTTGTACTGCCGGAGATATGTCGATACAAACTGAATACGCAAAACATATACAAAATTTAGCGCGTTTTAAAGTTGATATCGCTTTTGTTTATAACTTCCACATTTATTCGAATTGTGCAACGAAACTTTGCAGACAGTCGCGGAGACACATGTTCTACTGAAGTACCAAGTTTCAGAAGTGCAGCTCTTGTACTGCCGCAGATATGTCGATACAAACTGAATACGCAAAACATCAACAAAATTTAGCGCGTTTTAAAGTTGATATCGCTTTTGTTTATAACTTCCACATTTATTCGAATTGTGCAACGAAACTTTGCAGACAGTAACGGAGACACATGTTCTACTGAAGTACCAAGTTTCAGAAGTGCAGCTCTTGTACTGCCGGAGATATGTCGATACAAACTTAATACGCAAAACATCTACAAAATTTAGCGCGTTTTAAAGTTGATATCGCTTTTGTTTATAACTTCCACATTTATTCGAATTGTGCAACGAAACTTTGCAGACAGTCTGGAACAGGCCTTTACTACTGAAGTACCAAGTTTCAGAAGTGCAGCTCTTGTACTGCCGGAGATATGTCGATACAAACTGAATACGCAAAACATCAACAAAATTTAGCGCGTTTTAAAGTTGATATCGCTTTTGTTTATAACTTCCACATTTATTCGAATTGTGCAACGAAACTTTGCAGACAGTCGCGGAGACACATGTTCTACTGAAGTACCAAGTTTCAGAAGTGCAGCTCTTGTACTGCCGGAGATATGTCGATACAAACTGAATACGCAAAACATCAACAAAATTTAGCGCGTTTTAAAGTTGATATCGCTTTTGTTTATAACTTCCACATTTATTCGAATTGTGCAACGAAACTTATCAGACAGTCTCGAATAGGCCTTTTCTACTGAAGTACCAAGTTTCAGAAGTGCAGCTCTTGTACTGCCGGAGATATGTCGATACAAACTGAATACGCAAAACATCAACAAAATTTAGCGCGTTTTAAAGTTGATATCGCTTTTGTTTATAACTTCCACATTTATTCGAATTGTGCAACGAAACTTTGTAGACAGTCTGGAACAGGCCTTTACTACTGAAGTACCAAGTTTCAGAAGTGCAGCTCTTGTACTGTCGGAGATATGTCGATACAAACTGAATACGCAAAACATATACAAAATTTAGCGCGTTTTAAAGTTGATATCGCTTTTGTTTATAACTTCCACATTTATTCGAATTGTGCAACGAAACTTTGCAGATAGTCGCGGAGACACATGTTCTACTGAAGTACCAAGTTTCAGAAGTGCAGCTCTTGTACTGCCGGAGATATGTCGATACAAACTGAATACGCAAAACATCAACAAAATTTAGCGCGTTTTAAAGTTGATATCGCTTTGGTTTATAACTTCCACATTTATTCGAATTGTGCAACGAAACTTTGCAGACAGTCTGGAACAGGCCTTTACTACTGAAGTACCAAGTTTCAGAAGTGCAGCTCTTGTACTGTCGGAGATATGTCGATACAAACTGAATACGCAAAACATCAACAAAATTTAGCGCGTTTTAAAGTTGATATCGCTTTTGTTTATAACTTCGACATTTATTCGAATTGTGCAATGAAACTTTGCAGACAGTCGCGGAGACACATGTTCTACTGAAGTACCAAGTTTCAGAAGTGCAGCTCTTGTACTGCCGGAGATATGTCGATACAAACTGAATACGCAAAACATCAACAAAATTTAGCGCGTTTTAAAGTTGATATCGCTTTGGTTTATAACTTCCACATTTATTCGAATTGTGCAACGAAACTTTGCAGACAGTCTGGAACAGGCTTTTACTACTGAAGTACCAAGTTTCAGACGTGCAGCTCTTGTACTGCCGGAGATATGTCGATACAAACTGAATACGCAAAACATATACAAAATTTAGCGCGTTTTAAAGTTGATATCGCTTTTGTTTATAACTTCCACATTTATTCGAATTGTGCCACGAAACTTTGCAGACAGTC